>JABFPY010000121.1:0-12147 GCA_022817165.1 Phoenoteleia sp. ZL-2020 | reverse complement strand
AAAATCAATGTTCTTATTAAGTTAAGTTGAATAATACGAAGAGCAGTTATAAAATTATGGATTAAAAGCGCGTTCAATTGGAACGTGATTGTTTGAAAAGCGAATATGTCTGATAGAATGTTGTGTGCCGAAATAAATGCGTTGAACCAAAACTGTTTGAATCAAGAACAAATAATGTTAGATTGGAAAATAAATGCTGAACGAAAATGTTAAAATTATTGTAACATAGTGCGTGAACAGAAATCTAATATTATGTACTTATTAAAATTCTTTATTTTTACATCGTCGAAGTAATGTAAAATAAACAAACTTATAAACATTGTCAAAATCCGTTAACGCTATGAAGAATGAAAATAATATGAGCATGACAGAATTAAAACGAATGTAAGAAAATGCGAACATTTTGTGTAGAGTAAACGAAAATATAAGTATGCCTTGAATGAATAAACTAAAACCAATGTCAAATAAAAAATTGTAAAATAATGTACGAAAAGGAAAAGTACATTATTTCCTTTAATAAATCCTCTCACTTTAAGCATCGAAAAGTAATGTAAAATAAAATAAACACACGTCAATATATATTGTTAAAATCCCTATTCCTAAATAGCTAAGACAAAATAATATGAAATAAAGAACAAGTAATGAATAAAATGCAAGTTAAAATAAATTAATGTGGAATACAGCTAATGAATGACATGCGCGTTAAGACAAAATAATATGAAATGAAGAACAATTAATGAATGAAATATATGCCGAAGTAAAACAAACAGTAAATGAAAGAAATAAATTACTATAATCAAATAAATAAAAAAATTAAAAATAAGAACATTAAAACGAAATAAAAACCAAGTGTTAAATGTCAATAAATAATCAATAAAAGACAAAGTCAACAATCAGATAAATGTTAAATAATGATAAAAGCGTTAAGGTTAAATAGATTTAAAACATATAAATAAGATATCAAATAAAATAACGAACAAAATGTAATTGAATGTGTAATAATTTTAAATAAGGAATGTTGCTTGCATGAATAAGCGTGTTAAATTAAAAATAATGAAATGTTAAATAAAAGCGAAGAATAATTGCAAAATAAATAAAAACGAACAAGTGTAAAAGAATGTTCAACAGTTTTAAATGGAGAATGTTGTATGTAGAAAGTTGATAAATTAAATCGATAATAAATAAATCAATAATAGTACTGAAACAGTATAAAATAAGTGCGTTATAATTGATATGTATAATGTTAAATAAAAATGATAAACAATTCTGAAAGAATGTACAAATACAGCGACGCAATAAGATAAGATAAGACAGACGGAAACCAATAAAATTATGTAATAAAACTTCTTATGAAATGTAAAGGAAATATGTGAAATAAAGAGACGAGATTTCCAAACGAAAAGGAATGCTGTTAAAATTTGAGATGTAAAACAAAGTGACGCAAAAGCGGATACATAAATCACTCTGTTATGACACATATTTCCTCGAGAAAACTCTATAAGATAAACTTGATAACCGATATAGAAAAGGGACGTCGTAACATGTATTGCGTCACGGCGCCTATTGCGCGTCAGAACCCCTAACAAAGGCCGAAAACTCAATCATCCAAGAGGAAATCAACAAAAAGGAAGACGCAGAATGAACTGCGCACCTCCCCCAGCAAACCATGGCCCAGTTGATGCTGCCGTTGACATTGCTGCTGCTAGCTGTATCGCTCTCTCTGACTCCAACCACCACCTCGGGAAGTCGTGCTCTACACAACTTCCACTTGTAACAAACAGTCTTGTTCATTAAAAATATTAATAAAGGTAATAGAAGTTTTAAAAACGTGTACAAGTGTTATTTCGGAGTGAGAAGCATTTAAACATCTATCAAGTGACTATTAAACATTGTAAT
The DNA here is from genome assembly GCA_022817165.1 of Phoenoteleia sp. ZL-2020. NCBI lineage: Eukaryota > Metazoa > Arthropoda > Insecta > Hymenoptera > Scelionidae > Phoenoteleia > Phoenoteleia sp. ZL-2020. The sequence goes on along the minus strand of JABFPY010000121.1, from coordinate 10,251 downwards.
TCTTTAAAGTGCAACTAAAATAAAAGCACAATTTTTAAAAGGTGATAAAATACACCTAAGAACATAAACATCTATCAAGTGACAATTAAACAGTGTAATTCTTTAAAGTGCGACTAAAATAAAAAAGACACAACCTTTTAAAAGGTGATAAAACTCACCAACGAAACACTAAAGCCTCTTAGTAACTTCGAGAAAGTGTAATATGCTATAATTAATAAAAATTAACTCGACATTCAGTTGAAGCTGCCGCTCGATTCAGCTGAGTGTTCTAACTCGCGGTTTGCCACGCGCCGCGGTCTGGAGAAATAAACAATAAATAATAAAAATGTATAAAAAGGACTAAAAATTTACCCCAGTGCCTAACAAAAGTGGTGACAGCGTTGTGGGATAAGTGTTCTACATTGGGACCACGATCCACATCTTGAAGACTCCTTAATTGACGAAGGGAAGCAACAACTTCAAACAGCAAGAAAGCAGCAATCTTCAGCGATCTACAAGCAGCAACTAGCAGAAACAGCGAGTTGCAGAGAAATCAACATTCAGCAAAAATATATCACAGCGTCTTAATCATGTATCTACAATTGTAAGTCTAGAAAAATAATTTAGGAATTCGAAATTCATCTAACTTCGCCTGACTCGAACTGCTCTGTTACTCACTAAAAGTACAAGTTAAAAGTTCTATTTCAAGTAATTCTCTTGTAATTTTTCTTATAAAATAATACAGAATATAATAAAATTCATTAAATAACTAAGATAAAAATCAATAAATATTTATAAAATTTTCATTTAAATCTATTAAATAAATAACTTTCATTAAATAATTAAAATAAATACTCAATAAACAATTATAAAATTTTCATTTTGATCTGTTAAATAAATAACTTTTCTTATAAAATAATACAGAATATAATAAATATTATAAAGAAATAAAATAAACTCAATAAATATTTATCAAATTTCCAGTTTTAAATTATTAAACAAATAATTTGTCGTATAAAATATAATAAAATTAATTAAATAACCAGAAATAAAAATCAACAAATAATTTTAAAACTTTCATTTTAATAAATAATCGTTTATATAATTCAACACAAGAATATAATAAGTTCTTTTAAGAACTAAAGCAAAAATCAACTTTTATCCACAAAGTTTTACCTTAAAAAGGTATTGCAATAAATCAAACTAATAACGATTTCTACAAATTAAAATAAAATACAGAACATTTTTACTCTCGCGTTAAATACTTGTCTATTTTCGAGAAATCTCATTTTGAAGTAGGGACATTTACCTTCCTATTCAAGTATACAATAATTAAAAATCAAAATGAATCAGGAAGATCAGATGGATTTAGATCAACCCCGCGTAAGTAATAATGATATCTCGTTCGGTATGGCAATGAATTTGGTACCGTATTTTGACGGTAATAAGGATGTCCTGCATGATTATATTTACGGGTGCAGATCGGTTCAAAATTTGTTTAGTCATATACCGATAAACCGTTTACTGATTCTTTTCGGCATGAAACTAAAGGGAAAAGCGCGCTCCGCTGTTTCCCGAAAAATATTTAGTAATCTAGACCAGTATATCGCTACACTAAACAGCCTTTTCGGCGACAACCGGAATATAGCTTCCTTACACGTAGAACTTTTGAGCATAAAACAGGGTCCGACGGAAACCGTAGGACAATATAGTCATAGAATACAGTCCGCGTATGAATCAATGATCGATAGGTACCAAGTGGAGGCAGGCCAAGAGGCTCTCCCGTCGCTACTGACCTACGCGGAATCAATCGCGGTAAAATGCTTTATTAACAATTTGAACGACACATTGCATCCCCAATTCGTTCAAAGCAAAATAACGAACTTAGACGAGCTGACGAAAGCAGCTCGCGACGTAGAAACGAGCTTGGAAAATCGTAAGCCGCGCGTAACTACGAATGCAATGTATTGCGCCCATTGCAAGCGAACAAATCATGATACTGCGAACTGTCGCGGAAAACAGCGCACCCCTTTCCCACCGTGTACGTACTGTGGAAAAATTAACCACAGCAGCGATAGGTGTTATAAAAAACCTAATAACACGAATAATCGAGTGCAAAGTAATGAGTCAGCACCAATTAATCAAGCCCTGACTTGCAATTATTGCAAGGAGACAGGTCACTTAATCACAGATTGTGAGAAACGAGCGCGAAGAAACGCGTATCAACAGCAATCTTACCCCTCTAATTCGAGACAGGGAAACTAGAATCGCCCCCTGATCTCGCAGGGGCCGCGATCGAAAATCCCTCGGAAACCATTATTCAAATCAAAAAGAAAATTTTTAATTGTAAAATCAATAATTACGTATATCGCGCCCCAGTAATAGCCATGCAAATCGATGAGCTTGATTGGCAATCGTACTTCCTGATAGATTCAGGATCAGATATAAATATAATCGAGTTAGAAGCATTACACGTATTTATGACAGATCGCATAGAACGCGACAAAATAATAGAGTTAGAAGGAATCACAAACGGGAAAATTGAAACTTTAGGGACAATTGAGCTAGAAGTAGCGGGAAGATACTTCACCTTCCACGTGGTTGACGACAGGTGTTCGTTAACCACCGATGGAATCCTCGGTGCGGATTTCCTAGCGAAAACGAAGGCTAAACTCTCCTTTGAATCGGACACATTGCAATTTGGCAATGTGACCATCCCATTTGTCGCGGGAACGCCCACACGCCTTCCCGGACGCTCGAGGACACAGGTACGCGTAGACGTACAAGACACGAGTCTTGACGAGGCCTACCTCCCTCGAGTAGCCATTGGTAGAGTTGCAACGGGAAACTGCGTTGTTAAAATAAAAGACAATCAGTGCCAATTAATAGTCCTGAACCCTAACGAGACCACTCTGAAGGTCATTTTCCCCAAATTAAAGGTCTACGCTTTTGATGAGACTCCTCGTCGGGTATTAAATGTTCGCGGGCTGATGGAGGAGAATAAGGACTTTGTCTCTCGGGATGAGAGATATCAGGCCTTAGAATCCACGTTACGCCTGGATCATCTAAATGCCGAAGAGACCCCTCGTCGGGTATTGAATGTTCGCGGGCTGATGGAGGAGAATAAGGACTTTACCTCTCGGGATGAGAGATATCAGGCCTTGGAATCCACGTTACGCCTGGATCATCTAAATGCCGAAGAGACAACTCACGTCAAAACCCTTGTTCGCGAAAACGCCGATCTTTTCCACATGCCCGAAAGCGATTTAGGCTATACAAATATGATGGAACATGCGATTCCCACAACGGATCAGACACCAATATACACTAAGCAGTATCGATTTCCTCCGATTCATAAAGACGAGATCGACAAGCAAGTAGGTGATCTATTAAAAAAGGGAATTGTTGCTCCTTCAGAATCGCCATATAATTCGCCGATATGGATAGTGCCAAAGAAGGCTGATTCTAAAGGAAATAAAAGGTGGCGATTAGTGGTAGATTTCCGTAAATTAAATGAAAAAACAGTGGGTGATGCTTATCCCCTCCCAAACATAATAGACATTCTCGATCAGCTAGGTAGCGCTAAATATTTTAGCGTATTCGATTTAGCAAGTGGGTTCCACCAGATTCCTATGAATGAAAATGATGCTCAGAAGACCGCATTTTCGACGCCATACGGACATTTCGAATACAAAAGAATGCCGTTTGGATTAAAAAATGCGCCTGCCACCTTTCAAAGATTGATGGACAAGGTGATGGTAGGTCTACAAGGTATAGAGATGTTCGTGTATTTAGACGACATCGTAATCTATGCCTCTTCATTGACGGAACATGCTATTAAGGTGAAGAAATTAATGGAGCGTCTTAGGACTGCCCGATTATCTCTCCAACCAGACAAGTGTGAGTTCCTCCGAAGAGAAGTGGCTTACCTCGGTCACATTATTTCAGAAAAGGGAGTTCATCCGGACCCGAAAAAGATCGAAGCGATAAAGAATTGGACTACCCCTCAAACTCCAACACACATCAAATCTTTTCTCGGCTTAGCCGGTTATTACAGAAGATTCGTAAAAGACTTTAGCAAAATAAGTCAGCCTATGCGCGAACTGGAAAAAAAGGATGCAGAATTTATTTGGACTCAGCGTCAACAAGACGCATTTGATATATTAAAAAGTAAATTAATTTCAGCACCAATCCTACAATACCCAAATTTTACAAAGACTTTTATTTTAACTACAGATGCCTCGCAACATGCCATTGGTTCTGTCCTAAGCCAGGAACACGATGGTTATGATTTACCAATTGCTTTTTACAGCAGAAGCCTTTGTAAGGCAGAAATAAATTATAGCACCACAGAAAAAGAGTGCTTAGCTATTGTAAATTCTGTAAAACATTTTCGCCCCTATTTATATGGAAAAACTTTTATAATAAATACTGATCATCGTCCCCTAGTTTGGTTGCATTCGTGCAACGATCCTTCTTCGCGTCTCATTAGATGGCGCCTTAAATTAGAAGAATATTAATACAAAATCAATTATTACCCTGGAAAAACTAATTACGTAGCCGACGCGCTATCGCGCCCTCCAGCAAAAGTTCTAACAGTCGAATCTAAACGAAAGCACGATTCGGACTCTGCTAACTCAAGCGGGCCGGATCCCCCACACAAAATCATCGGTGTAATGGACGAAGCGTATGATGCGTCTGACTCCGATAACACAGAAAACTTTACGCCTCGCGAAAGACGAAAGAAACATAATAAATCCAAAGGAGAAAACGGGAATAAATCCCCGCAACCGAAATTAACAAGAGAAGAGCAACCGAATATATCTAAAGAAATAGGTGAAAATTCGCAGCAATGTGATACGCCTCAGTCAGAGCACAAGGAATTAATTGAAGAAAAAGAAGTTACGCACGAAGAATCAGATGACCTTAGGGCTCCCATCATTCCTTCGCAGCACAATCTTCACGAAACTCATCCGAACAAAGATTTAGAGACGAGACGTTCAAGATCTCGGTCTCCAATTAATCGCGAATCAAATCAAAATAAAATAAAATCGAACATACGCGCGCAATCCGACGGCCATAAAGGTGACGTCAATCCGTCGCGGTATGACTCGGAAAATAAATCAGATCGCGACACCGAAACAAATCGGGCACGATCTAAATCTCAAATTGATCGCGAATCAAATCAAAATAAAATAAAATCGAATATACGCGCGCAATCCGACAACCTTAGGGATCATGTCAATCCTACGCGGTATAATTCGGAAAGTAGTTCAGGCTGCGAATACGGAACAAACCGTTCACGGTCTAGATCACCCTTAACTCGAGTTTCAGATGAGAAAAATTTAATAAAATCTAGTTCTCCTTGTCAATTAAATTCGAACACGGAAGAACACGAAACAACTAATTCGAGTGATTCTCTTGACAACTCTAGAGAAAATGTTGCGGAAAAAGTACAATCCGAATTTACCGAAGAAAATCCTCGTGATACAATTTCGTCGAATAAACCAAATGAATATTTAAATCCCGAAACAGATACAATACCTATCGCAACTTCAACTCGCTCGCGTTCTCGTTCCCCCCTTGTTCGAAAACCTTTAGAGATTGAAGAGGAAAATTCATTAAATAAAAGTCATAATAACGACAATTCACAAACTGAATCGGAAATAACAAATTCTAATATGAGTATAACTTCTGATGACAACAGCAAACACAATTCTAGCGAAAATAATGTAGAAGAAAAATCAGTCAGCTTAGACGTAGAAGTCGGGAGCGAAAAAGATACCTCAATCGGTGAAAATGAAAATTCAAAATCAGACAAGGAACAGGATCAAGCCCTTATGCAATGGAGTACCGCAGAAAGCGATAATACTCCAGCAGATCTAACGCAAAACATCAGCAAAAACTTATCCACTACGACGCCTATGGAAATTGACGATCTAGCGGACATACGAATATTTTCACCACGAAACATGGACGCGATTCCATACCAAATAATGACCCCAGCTCCAATTATGGATCGCGAAAGGAAAGATTATATTCAAAGGTCGAAAAACGAAAGACAACTCGAGAAACAATTAGTTTTGAAAAACAAAATTAGGCCCAAGAGAAATACAAAGAATAAAAGAGAATTGCAAAGAGACCTTTACGATAATCATTTCATGGAAAGTACCGCATACGTGTTAGAAACTCCCGAAAGTCTGATAGGACAAAGAGGAGCTATCGCTTGCGTTGTAAATAGGAAATTAGAACCACTGTCAGAAATTGGCAACCATCTTAAAAACCGCAATTATTTTAATAACTTTTCCGAAATAAAGAATCCTCCAATTTCTACCGTGCATATGAACTACGTACGTGAAAAACCAATAATTTTAATTGTAATTAAGCAACAAGAAAACACAACGCAAAAACAATTAACAAAAGCTATTAAAACATTAAAATTAACACTAGAGGATCAAGGAATTGGAAAAATAACTCTTTCAAAACATGACCTACTAGAATGTGGTTTAAATTATTTTAAAATACTAGATACAATACACGATATATTTAAAAATTCAGCAATTCAAATTTTTATTTGCACTGATAAATTAATTAGACCAAACCTGGAAGACATTCCAGTTATAATGAAAGAAAATCATGACAATTTGGTGGGAGGTCATAAAGGAATCGAAAAAACTTACAACAGGATTAAAACCAATTACTTTTGGGATGGTATGAAAAAGGACATAGAATCCTACGTAAATTCATGCGAATCTTGCCAAACCAAGAAATTAGTTAGAAACAAACCGAAAGCCCCTATGATTATTACAGATACACCTACTAAATGTTTCAATAAAATTGGGTTGGATATTGTAGGCCCACTTCCCGAAACAGAAAATGGCAATTGTTTTATACTTACTATGCAAGACTTGCTGACCAAATATTGCATAGCCAAACCCCTGCGACGAATCGATGCGAAAACAGTCGCTGACACTTTTGCTCGCGGATTTATAGCCATATACGGCGCACCACGCTGTATCCTCACAGACCAAGGCACTAACTTTATGAGCCTAATGATGAAAAAAGTAGCAAAGATATTTAATATCAAACAAATACATACGAGTGCGTTCAGACCTCAGTCGAACGGAAGCTTAGAAAGAAGTCATCACGTCTTAATCGAATATTTGAAACATTATGTAAATGACAATGACTCAAACTGGGATACCCTCCTAGAATTTTGCATGTTTTCCTACAATACGAGTGTACACAAAGCAACTCGATTCACACCTTATGAATTGGTATTTGGTCGAAAAGCGCAATTACCAACAAGTCTGCCAACTGCAGAATCCGAAATAGAAGAATTCGAAACCGATGATTACCCTTCGATATTAAAAAGGAAACTTGAATCTATACAAAAAATAGCGCACGACAATCTTGTAAATGGAAAAGAGCATTCAAAAACTTATTACGATAAAAGGGCGAAAGATAAACAATTCGAAATCGGCGATTTCGTATATTTGCAAAAATTTAATAAGTCAGGAAAATTCGATGATACCTATATAGGACCATATAAAATAAATAAAATCCTAACGAAAAATAATATTGAATTACTTATTAATAACAAAATCAAAATAGTACATAAAGATCAAATCAAAATCGCTCACTTTTCAGAATCTTCATAATGGCAATTATAAGCCAATTGAAAGCAGAAATGGGACTAACCTTTGAATCTGGACTCCTAGTCGAAAACCTGGGACATGCACGAGTGGAATTCGATAAATTGAAGTTTATGCACTACATCGATATAGCTGAACTGGATAATAAATTAATGATCGTAAATAATACTATAAATAATCTCTCACTCAATGTAGATGGCAATAAGGCAATTAGAATAAAAACTTTGTTAGACAAAATTCAAATTATAGAAGAAACCAAGAAAAATATTTACTCTATATTTCAATCTGGTCATAAGTCGAAAAGAGCCGCACCTATAACAATCATTGGAAAATTGAACAGAGTACTCTTTGGTAACTTAAACGAAGATGATCTTGATGAACTAACATCCATGATAAACGGGAACACTAATCTCATTAAAAACAATTCGCTAGCAATAAATGATTTAACAAAAATCGTAAAAAGAAATTTCGAATCAATAGATCGAATGTTAAATGCAACCAAAAAGACACATGATGAATATAACAAACACGTGAATGATTTAAAATCAGAAGTAATTCGTTTATCACATGAATCTCAATTTAATACTCTAATAAATGAAATCGATTCTACTATTGAAATGCTAAATAACGAGTATCATGATTTACTTAACGCAGTTTTATTCGGTAAGAAAGGTATATTACATCCAAAAATTCTTAAATTATCAGAAATTTTCAAACAAATTATTAATACAACGTTTCTTCGGAAAGAACATTTAATGACCCTTGAAACATACGACGATTTTATTAAATTCACGCAAATCAACATAGTATTTGAAGATAGTAAATTTGTTTATGTATTGCATATCCCCACAGTAATGAACAAAAAATTCGAAATGTACAGAGTACGTCCTTTACCCGTAATTACACATTTGGGTTATGCATATATCAAACCCAAAGCAGAATATTATCTGATAAATTTTGAAAATGATATTTACTCCTTATTACAAAACGACGAGATGAATCATTGCCAAACCATAAACGATCTTAAATTATGCGAAAAACCAAAATTGTTGCGAAAAATAACTACCACATCTCCGTGTGAAATTAAAACTATTATGAATTTAAACATAGACAACATTTTAGAATGCGACATTAGAATAATTAAGGAGAGTAAAAGAAATCATTGGTTATTGTCAACAGACCCTTTTCTAATAATATACAGCCTTGTACACGAGGAAACAATAAATATTACTTGTGGAAATAAAATTGAAAATATTACTTGCATCGGAACCGGACAAATCCGTCTTTCTGCTAAATGTCAACTTAATTCCAAAGATTTCTTTTATACAGAGCCACGTATAGAATTAGTAACGTCAGAAAAAAGATTATTCACTAAAACAAATGTTAACTTAGAAATAAAATTTAAAGAATTAGGACTCAATCAAACGAGTAATAATAATCTTTTGTATCAAGCTATAGATTCAAACATAGAAATAGATCCAGAGTTAGGGATAGAAACAGCGAAATTACAGAAAATAATTGAAACAACGAAAGAAATAAGCGAAGCGTCTATAACAAATTATGATAAATTGTCAAACAATTTAAAAATTTATGTACCCACAGGTGCCGGGACCATTTTAATAATATGTTTAATTATATTTTTAATAATGAAATTATTAAAGTCATAAAAATGGCAATTGAGAATGATCATTATTGAAAGTACGAGTCGTACTTCGGATTAAGGCCGGGGGTGTTATATCCCAGCCGTATTTTTTTCATTTTTATTACTAAAATTACTAACATTTGCTTTTAAACCACGCTCAAATCAATTATACGTCAACAAGGTCAAGAAATCCAGTCAAACGCATCTTAAATTGTAAATGAATCTCATTGGTCAACATTAGGCCAATCGCAGCAAGCATTGTAATGTCCACGCCTCGAAACGCATTCACTCGTTGATGAGGAAGATGGCGCACATTCATTGACCGATACTCGGACCAATCACAGACGCCCTCGCAAGCGCAGAACCAATAACAGATTGGACAAGCGTCATTGATCGAAACTAGAAGATACTCCCTCTTATTGGTCAAGACACTTTAAAAATTCAAATGAACGTTCTCAAAAAGGACCAAGGTGCAAAAGCACGTTCAAGATACGATTACAAATTAAAACTAATTATATCAAGTAATGTACATGAGAAGAGTGAAACTCAAAAATTGTAAAACATAATAAAAATGCCATTTCTATGACACAAATAATCTTAGTTAATAATAATTACAAATAAGAAAATACAAGAAGAATAATGATATTAACAATTATTTCTATAATAATCTTATCTAATAATAATTACTAAAAAAAAATATAACAGAATATAAACAAGTAATTAATACAATCAAAATAATTACTGTAAGCGTATAATTAATAAATAAGTAAATAAAAGACGAACAATTATATTGCGTCTAAATAATTAATCAATCTAATCAAATAATTATGTTAATATTTAACTAAAATAAAATCAATGTTCTTATTAAGTTAAGTTGAATAATACGAAGAGCAGTTATAAAATTATGGATTAAAAGCGCGTTCAATTGGAACGTGATTGTTTGAAAAGCGAATATGTCTGATAGAATGTTGTGTG
>JABFPY010000120.1:0-12184 GCA_022817165.1 Phoenoteleia sp. ZL-2020 | reverse complement strand
CATAGCTATGAACATAGCTATGAACACAGTTATGTACATAGTTATGAACATAAGTGCCAAAATCGTAGCTATTTTCATAGCTATGATCATTAATACGTTCATAACTATGTTCATAGCTATTTTTTTTTCACTGGGTACTGCAATGAAATATTGAAAAAAACATTTCAATTTCAAGTTAAATCACCTCAAATATTAACATTTTTGGAAAGTTAATTAAATACTTATTCAGTTCACATATATATAAATTACTAATGCAATTTTTATTTAACATCACTCCATCATGTTGGAGTTCAAGTCCAACATGAGTGAAACTCGAGTCTACCATGTGTCTGAAGTTTCAAGCGTTTATTATAAACGAAACAAATTTTTTTTGTTTCCCCAACAGAAGTACAAATGAAAAAGATATAACATGAAATTTAAATTTATTTTCAATTACCTCTTTGTATTGTATATAAAATCACAATCCCATAAACTTATATTTTCTAATAATAAATTTCTTTTTAATTTCCTAAAAATAAAATACTTCTGAATATACACATTTTTTACAAAATACAATAATTTTAAATTTTAAGCCATAATATGCATAAAAATTACATCAAAAAGTTAACATACATAAATTCAAAATCAGTAGTCATAAATATACAGAAAATAATATTTATTTATTCCACAACATTAGAATTACGAATTATTTGTGTTGTATGTAACTATATATAATTATATATTGAAATAAACCAATTATAACAAAAATGTCTAACAATACAAGTGGCATTTTGTTGTACAAAATTGTCTAGGATTTAAACAGACATACTTCTTTTTTCATGTTCTTTATTTGTACAGAAGTAACATTTTTTATAATCTTAATATAATTGTATTAAATTTTATTCTTGGTATGTCACTTTAAATCCAATCATCAAAAATTAATTAATTAAATGTTGTACAGAAATGTTTTGTCTATGTCACTAATTATTCATAATAAAAATTGTAATGTTAATTTCCAGTTATTTACTCATCCTAGTTTCTTGTGATAATATTACATCGTCATTATTAAGCTCTCGTTATTCTCGAAAAAATTGTATTTATTATAACTGCATCCAGTCAATTAGTCACTGGCAAACCTGATTTCAATTAGTGTACAATTAAATCTCTAATCGAAAAAACGCTGGCCCTTCAAATATGATCTTATAATGTCCCTGAAAAATTAAGTAATGTTAAATGTTTATTGGCAAAATACAAATATTTATAGAAATTATTTTCAAACAAATTATAAGAAAAATATTATTCTAACTTTCAATTGTCATGAAATTGCCCTGTAAAAACAAAATAGTTGAAACTTTTAAATCAAGTGATTAAAAACATAAAATTTTGAAATATTATTTTAGAATATATTTCAAAGTAACTATAGTTTAAAATTTAGTAAATTATATTTGTTCATTAGCACTCAGTAATCCAGTAAAATTAAATATGCAACGGATTCAACAATTTTATACAGATTAACGAATTGCTTAATTTATTTTAAATTTAATTCTATTAATGTTCAAAGTGGAAGAAAAATAATTTCAATTTAAAACTGAATGTTAAACTTTATAAAATTACAAACAATAACAATTTTTTCGGCAAACAACAAAAAAAGTTACTTTTAATGAAATGTTTAATTTCAGTATGCAAAAATTTTTTATTTCTCTCAAATTCTATTTTAACAAATAATTTTCCTTTTTCAAATCTCAACATTTTCATAACCTAATATTATAATAAGCAAAAAAATAATGTTTATAACGTATACAATTTTTCAAAGAGAACTTTTTTTTAATATATACATAAAAAGATATAATACAAAAATAAAATGGGGTGTGTGATAATTGAATCATAAAAGTGTACAAAATTTAATATGATATTCCTTAAAAATTTACTATTTTAATTGTAAAATTGCTTCCAGAACTACCTTAATAATTTAAAAATGAATAATTTCTCAAATATTTTCACTCTTCTGTGATATTAATGAGAAATAATAATAATATATAATAATTACTATTATGCTTAATGCATAATTCCATCTGCAGCTACAAACTGACATAGTTCTTGCGTTGTACCAACATTTTAAATGCCTCAGTATATTCACCCAATTTTATCAGGCACTGTATAGTTAGGCTGTACTGCTCAAACGCTTCGCATTTAATACTGAGGTTCATCCAGTCTTGAAGGCACCAGAGTATTGAGAACACTAGGATTTCTTTGCACATCCTCGTCTCAGTTAATACACTTGGGTAAATTTCCTTTTTAATAAATTTCAAACACAAAATTAATTGTCATATTATAAGAAATATATTATAAGTATATTATTACAAATATTACATTAATATTCTAATAAAATATATATACTATATTATAAGTAATTGTATATATATTAAATATTAATATATATTAATATTGTAATATTATATAGTAATAATAAAAAAACAAAATAGAATAAAAACCAATAATAATAAAATAATAACATAAATATTCCAGTTTTTAATTTTTTCACAATATTTATAAAGATGAAATGAATAATTATAAATAACTTTTTTTATATTTTCTAATATATATTTATTTTGACTATGTAAATGTGTAAAGCATTATGTGAAATAGTACATTTTTAATACAGAACATATATAAGTCTTCATAATTGTTTAATTTACATTTACATTAAGAGCAAATAATACTCATTACATATAAAGGTATGTAATTGTATTCTAAAGTTTTAAAAGTTTTCTATTTTCTTTTAAAATAAAAGTCTAAGATTTATTTTATCTCTGTTTCAGATCATTAATGTGATGTTTATCAAAAATATTTGGCTGTCTTTTGACGAACATTTTAAAATGAGGTATGAAGATTTATTTTGTTTTTCATTTCATTCAACACATTAACAGCCCAAAGCCACGAATTGCCACCAGAACAATAACATACAGACTGTAAATATTATATTTAAAAAGAGATAGCAGATTATTGGAGTATTAAAATGTTAATCTTAATTAATTGATTCTCAATCGAAATTTGAGAATCAGTATGTAATACTTTTAACATTATAATGGAGTTGGGCCTCTATGCTAAATAATAGTCCTAATTTGCTAAATAATTGAACATGAATATTTAATGTATCATTTTAAATATTTTTAATAAATTATTTCAAGCATATCTCATACCTTTATCCCACAAAGTGAGCAGTCTTTATTGCTAACATTACAGAGCTAGGAATTACAAACCTTGTAATGTTTTTATATGTAATGGAAATTATTATAAATAGTAACAATAACAATTTGAAAACTTATTCATGTTTCAAATAATGTAAGAGTAATTTTGTTTTCATGAAAATTCAGTGCAATAAAATTTTGGGAATAAAATTTGTGTCGTTTTTAAAAATAAAAGATAATATTTCTATTTAAGTTAGTTTGTTTAATAACAATATTGAATAAAATTAAAAATATAATTTAGGAAAACATAATGTTCATTATAAATAAATTTGTAAAAACATAACCTTTTTTCGGATTTACCTTATCATGCTAAATCAATTGTACATCTCGATACTTCTATAATTTGATAATTTGATTTTCCTGGCCCAGCACCACGTTTGTGAATAAATCTGCGATACTATTTACATATCTCTGGTGGCTTATTATAATTAATATCAATAGTATTAATGACTACATATCGACCATGTTAATAAACAAAGAACATAGTCACTATAGACATAATCGATGTTCATAAACTATCATGGCACAAGTTTTGCTGAATCTTTAGTTATATTTTTTAAGAACTTTTAATCAAAATGTAGTAAATTTAGTTTCATAAATGTAATAAATTAACTTGTAATTTGAACTTGAATCCATTGTATAATGTGTAAAATTAAATATTAATATTTTATGTTTTCTTTTTTTTAATAAATTTTTCTTTTAAATAAAAAAATGTTCTTATAAACTATATTAATATTTCATATTATAAACAATAGAAAACCATGACATAAAATATAAATTAATAATACAAAATGAATATTACTTTTTAACATTGATTTATTAATTTTCAAATAATTGTTAAATCACTCGCACGACATCTATACATTCAAATTTACATCTTTTGCGCGAAATTAAAAACTTTGTAAACAGAAATAACCTTCGACATAATACAATAGTTATTATACGTGGGAAAGTGCTAAAACGATAATTAATCCGTTTTTTTTATTTTAAAATGGAAAATTTTCCTAGAATAATCAATGGTTTCAGCTATGTAATTTGTAAAAAGGAACCTACTAAATTGTAAGTTAAAAAGAAATAGATACATATATTTATTTTATTTAAATTGCCAATTTTTTCCTCCATGCAAAGTATTTTATTTAAAACAATAAATATTATTAAATGTCTCTATTATAATTATTATAAATTACTGTAAATTATTGATGATTGGATTTAAAGTGACATACCAAGAATAAAATTTAATACAATTATATTAAGATTATGAAAAAGGTTACTTCTGTACAAATAAAGAACATGCAAAAAAAGTATGTCTGTTTAAATCTTAGAAAATTTTGTGCAACAAAATGCCACTTGTATTGTTAGACATTTTTGTTATAATTGGTTTATTTCAATATATAATTATATATAGTTACATACAACACAAATAATTCGTAATTCTAATGTTGTGGAATAAATAAATATTATTTTCTGTATATTTATAACTACTGATTTTGAATTTATGTATGTTAACTTTTTGATGTAATTTTTATGCATATTATGGCTTAAAATTTAAAATTATTTTATTTTGTAAAAAATGTGTATTATATTTAAAATGAAATTTAGAATATAATATTTATTTATAATATAAAATATAAATTATAAAATATAATATTATAAAATATAAATATAAACATAAAATTATAAAATATAAATATATTATAAAAAATATATTTATGCGTTTAGCAGATGATCAGGATTTCTAACAAAAATTGTAGCAATTGTTCATGATATAATATAACCTTTAAATTATTAAAACTATAAATTATGAACTTTATTTTGCTCGTATTATTATGATTGCTTATAAAAAATATCAATGAATTTCCTATAGCTAAACTTGGAATCAGTTTTCCATAGGCCAAATTTTTAACTGTTATATAAATAACATATTTTTCGGTGTTACAGTTGTCTACAAATTCATTGTCTTACTTTGTTAACACTCTATCGCTGTAACCCCTCCACTGTAGTGCGACTCGCGCCTTAGCGCTAGTGTCGTAACTATTGGTGGGGAAGTATACGTTTGTGGGGCATAACTATTGGTGGGGAAATATACCACATACGAAAGTAATTGCATTTACTAATTTAATTAAAATAAATAATAATAGGAAATTTTACTTTTATACGCATTAAAGTTAAATAATATAATTAAATAAATTAATTTTTAGTTTTGCATTTCTGAATGTCGGATGATTAAGAAATCGGTTGATTGAAACAATCCTTTTCAAGAGCATAAATTAAAATAGGTCCTAAATTAGTCTTTGTTATTATTATTATTATTATATATATAAATATATATATATTTATTTATTATATAATAAAGTGTTAATAAGGTATATACATATATATCTTATTAACACAAATTAACTCAAACTAACACAAACCCGATTTGAACAGTCATTATTAATCGAATAAATATTTACTTTAGCAATTTTAAATTATTTGTTTAATAATTGGAATAACTTACCTGACTTTGTTGACGTTTTCGCAATTTTAAGTTATAAATAGACGCAGTAGACGCTATGAGTAGACGCAGAACTAATATTTGAGACTTGTACGCATCCTTTCACTCACACAATTACACAGTTTAAATCTATTGGCTATGCCCCTTCCTACCTCACACAAATACAGTTTCGTACGTTTCCAGCGATCAAGTTTTAAATAATTGTTTAGAAATATAGTATTTTTAATAAGTTTATAAAAATCAATAATTTTTTTTAACAAATTGATTTGTTATAAGAAATAAAAATATCTTTTGAAAATTAAGACGGTAAATTTGTAGACAATTGAAACACACAAAAATTGCACCAAAAGATGTTAAATTGAAAAATATTAGAAATTTGGTTCATAAAAAACTAAGCCCAAGTTGAGCTATATCATATTCATTGATATTTTTTATTAACAATAATAATAATTCGAGTAAAATAAAGTTAATAGTTTATACTTTTAATAATTAAAAGATTACATTATCTCATGAACATTTGCTACAATTTTTGTTACAAAACCCTAAACGCGAGTGAATATCCTTAAGATTCAGCCGTTAGAATTATTGAATGTCTCTATTATAATTATTAAAAATTATTATAAATGTTAATTGAAACATTTTACAGTTAATAAATTTGTTAATAAATTGAAAATGTATGTTAAAAAAATAATTAGAAAAATTCATGTAAAGTATAACAGACAAAAAGACAGACAATTCAATTAATATAAGTACTTCTTTTATTAATATGAAATATCATTGTTGCGTGAATCCGCTATGTGTTTTAAAGCATTTTTTATGTTACGAAAGTTTTAAAACATTTTATGAGTTAGGATAGTTATCGTTAAGAATGTGGATATTAACTTTTGTAACATTTTTCTGGTTTTTTATTGTTAGACGCATGGTTTGTAAAAGATATAGAAAGCAGCAGTGTCGTGGCGCAGGGTTCTACACCGATGATGGGATATTTCATGAAACCCATAGGCATAATCATGGAAAAAAAGATAGTGCAGAGATAGAACAATTTTTTAGAGATTCATTGAAAAATGCATGCTTAACGCGATTTGGCACTTTGCGCAATATATATGATCATATTCGCCCATTGTGAGTACTTTTGATTAAGTTTTAAATAAAATTGTTTATATGAAGTGTATTTGTCAAAGCGTCTCAAACGCAAATTATTTAAAACCATTAAAAATATTAAACATATATTGAAAAAACGATCTGTAAAATTGCATACAATTTTACAGAAGTGAAACGTCAAATTATATAGGTTTTTTTAGTTCTTATATTTGATTTTCATCATTTATTTTAATTGCTGTTGCTGCTACCCAAACATTTTTCTATTATTTGGTATAAAGATACAAAATAATTTCTATACCAAATTTTTTTATATATTCAACAATATTATCTTCTAACATTTATTTTAGCAGTTATTAAAAATAACATTAATAATATAATATTTTTATAATCATATTTTTAATATAAATGTAAAGTATCATATATATATATATATTTATATACATATATATATCATAATCAGTAGACATTAATTTTTAACTTGTTAACTTTTTAATGAAACGTATTGTAATTTTTTATTAATTAATGAAACTTTTATTTAATTAAACTTTGTATTATTTCGTAATAATAAATTGAATTTGTTAAATTACTACCTATTTAACTTATTGCAAAATTCCCAATTATATGTATTTAAAAAACATATAATTTGTGTTTTTTCCTTTCAGAAAACCAAATATAACCTCAATACGTCATAATTTCTTTTGCTCTGATTTGAGAATTTCTTAATTGTAAATACAACTATTAGTGCTACCCATGTAGAAAAATTTTGCAAATAACATGCAAATATTGCACAAATAGTTGATCGAATTATGACATCAAGGTGCGTCCTCATATGTCTGTAGTATTAACTGAAATATATTTAAAAAACAAATTTAACGAAATTTACCTAAGAATTGTGCAAATAATTTGTGGAAATTATTTTAATTATATTAAAATAATATTCATACAAATTTTATATACAACTGTTAATTCAATATTTACTGCACATTTACATATTTCAAATAATTTTTTCATTGTTAAAAGATTCTACATTAAGTAATAAAAAAATTTATTTTGAGGATATACCCTGATAGCCAGATTTATATAAATTTTATGTTGTGGAAACAATTTATATGAACAATTTAAACAATATTTGCATCAAGATGACTGCATTGTTCTGCAAAATTTACAGAAATCTATTATGTAAATTATTTACATCAAATTTACATAAAATTTATAAAAATTTATATAAAAAAATTATAAACATTATTTTTAATATAATGTTTTCTTATATTACAATATGCAGATTTATATAAATGTTATGTAAATTTTATGTAAACAATTTACATAATAGATTTATGTAAATTTTTCAGAACAATGCAGAGTCACCTTGATGCAAATATTGTGTAAATTATTTACAAAAGCACTGGCTATCAGGGTAGTTTTGTATTACAAAGATTCACTACATCTTTCACGATAAGTCAGGAAATAGAGTTAATTAGAACAATTTGAATTGAATAGGAAAAAATACCGAAATAAAATAGAAACTTTAGGGTTATGATAAAAATGTAAAAAGGTAAAATATAAAGTACAAATGTAAATATGTAAAAGGTAAATTTAAAATGTAAAAGAAAATATAAAATGTAAGCGGCAATAAAACAAAACACACATTCTAAAACAATGCATGCGCGATTTTTTATTTCATAAACAAAACATTAAATGAATTGAAATAATTAAATAATACAAAACAATGTTTTCTATAAATATTAAAATATTTGTTATCATTATTTAATGTTAATCTATATTTTGTATCAAAAAATACGGCAGTATCTCTGGCCAATTACAAAAACCTGAAAAAAATTAACATAAATTAACAATAATAAAAAAAGTATTTAAACAAAATTATTAATTAATACCTTCATTATTAATTAAAAAAGTGATTAATTAATTGTCATTATACATTTTATTGGTGCAAATAACACAAAATATATTTTATTTTAATACATATGTTGAAATTAATATGTTTAACTATTCAGCTAATATTTATATCGTCTTTTATTTAAGGTGCGTCCTCAAATTCCTTAGGTTATTGTATAAATATTCTCAGAAATATTTTGCGTAAGATTTCAACATATTTGTATGAATATGTTTTTAAATACAAGTTTGCGCAAACCGTATGTATGCGTTTATGATGTTCTCATGTATAAAACATATTTTCTTAAAGTAGTTGCACCGAAAATTGACTAAAACTTTTTCTTCATGGGTACCTACATAATAGGTGCGTTCCGCATTACCAAAATAGATTTCTCTGTATACAGATTCTGTAACAGTGGTACTCAACTTAAAGAAAGTAATTTAGATCATACTGGATTAAGATTAAAAGCTTGTTCACATGAAATTACATTTTAGAAGTAAATGACATTTGAGAAGTTTATAATACTAGTTTTTCAATTAAACGAAGTACATTTATTAATTATTAAATTCATTGAATTTATAAATCGATGTTAAAATTGTTTGCAGCAATTGATATAAGGAAATATTATATACAATTTTGTAAATATAATAATATCTAAAACTATATTTTGTAGTAAATTAAAAATGTTTTAAATGTTATTATCGGTAGTTTATCTTAAATTTATGAATACTTATGCCATACAAAATTGTTAGGAAATCAAAAAGAAACATTCTATGAATAATATTGAAACATTTATAGTAATTTATTATTGTTTATTGTTCATTTTGTAAACTATTATTCCTATTCAGCAAAAAGTATTCTGTATAGAACATATATCAACCCTGACAGCCGCATTTACATAAATTTTATGTAAATGTTATGAAAACGCCCCAAGTGGAAAAAAAGTCTGCAATTTTTCTCGAATTCTCTTGAATTTTGTCTAGATTTCTCTGGATTTTCTCTAAAATCTCTAGATTTTTCCAGATTTTTACTGGAATGTTGTTTACATAAGTCCAGATTAGTTTGTAAATTTATATTCATATTTTCTATAGATTTTTTCCCGTATTTTATCTGAATTTTGTCTACAATTTCTCTACATTTTTTCCGTAAATTTGTATTTCCCGAGTGGAAAAAAATGTCTGGATTTTCTGCAATTTGCTCCAGATTTCTCTGCATTGTTTCTGTAAACTTCAAATTTTCGAGAAATATCTATAGACATATATTTACATTTATCTACATATTATTTGAAAATTAAATAAATAATTTCTTTCAAAATTTCTATAGATTATCTCTGGTATTTCTTACAAGTTTCTCTGGAAAAGCATCCCAAGTAGAAACAAGTCTGGAATTTTTCTCGAATTCTCTTGAATTCTGTCTAGATTTCTCTGGATTTTCTCTGAATCTCTAGATTTTTCCAGATTTTTACTGGAATGTTGTTCACATTATTCCGGATTAGTTTGTAAATTTATATTTATATTTTCAAGATTTTTTCCTGTTTTTATCAGAATTTTTCCTGTTTTTTATCTGAAAAAAACCATTTTAATATTTTGTATTAAGCAATTAGATTAT
Source organism: Phoenoteleia sp. ZL-2020 (assembly GCA_022817165.1). Taxonomy (NCBI): domain Eukaryota; kingdom Metazoa; phylum Arthropoda; class Insecta; order Hymenoptera; family Scelionidae; genus Phoenoteleia; species Phoenoteleia sp. ZL-2020. The sequence continues at coordinate 1,863 of JABFPY010000120.1, read as the reverse complement.
TTTTAATATTTCTAAAAAAGTAGTATTAATATTAATAACATTATAAATAAATAAAATATTTAAAAAGTAAATTTCATTTTTCAATAAAATGATATATAAATTTAACTATCATAAATTTTATACAATATAAAATTCTTTTTATATAATTTATTTTCTTTTTATATTAATAAATTTTATAATAAAAATTTATATATACATTTATATAATTACAATTTATATATTTACATATATTATATAATTGAAATAAAATTTATAATATATTATATATTTCTTAAATATAAATAAAATGTTGATTTTATATTAATTATGAGTAATTTAATTTTGTCAAATGAAGAAAAGAGAAATTTTAGGTCCAATTTTAAATTTTTGAATTATATGACTTTTAGAAAAAAACATTTTAATACTTTTTATTAAACAATTTAATTATTTTTAATATTTGTAAAAATGTAATATTAATAAAATTTATAACTAATAGGATATTTAAAAAGTCAATTTTATTTTTCAACAAAATAATATATAGATTTAACTATCGTAAATTTTACAATAAAAATTTATATATACATGTATATATTTACGTATATAACCCTCACCCTCACCCCCAAGGGGTGTAGGTGAGAAACTCCCGATCCCAAGTTTTACGTCGTTAGATAGTTTTTTGAAAAATATTGAACACGTATTTTTTAATTTCTGAATCTGAAGTGTTTTTCTAGAAGTATTTTACAATTTTCATTGGTTATAAATATTTTACAATTTTTCATTGGTATTGCTTACAAATTGTAACCAAGTTACAATTTTGTAACCAATACCTTATAATACAAAGTACATATAACTAAGTGAACTATGATTGTTCTTTTAGTGAAATAGTTATTTTTAATTTACATTGTAAATTATATACAAAAATATATGTGTAAATACAAACAAAATAAGTCAATTTCAAAATTACTAATAAATATCAATACATTCATAATTTTTAATCTACAATTATATTTTTTATGTTATTAGAAAATTTGTATGATTTATATATGTTTTCATTTATGTATCTTGAAAATTCTTATTTAAACATCGGTAAATTTTTCAAAAAATATCGGGGAAAACCGGGAATTCTCCAGGTATTTGATAGACTAGATTTACTAGACACCCTGATCAATAATCTAGGTTTTTAACAACTTACTTTATACTACGTAAAATAAGAGATGAATTAAAAGAATAGTCTTGTTCAAACAATTTTGTTTTTAAGTTTCGTAATCGTCGTTGGAGTAATATAAACATGTAAATTAATTCTGTTATAAGACGTTCGAGCTTAAGAAGGTTACCCAAAAATGTTAGGACTCTTCGAATCTGAAATTATATATATTTAGACGTGAAAAACTTTAAACTGTTCGAATTTATAAATAAGGAATGACAATCATGAAAATATGTTCATGAAATATTCAAACTTTTAAAAAACCTAATAAACTACTTTCCTAATAAAATCCAGTGAAAATCCATAAATTATACAAAGAACATGCAATTCTATATATAAATACAAAATTACGGGAAAAATCAAGAGAAATTGTAGACAAAATCCATATTAAAAATAGGAAAAATCTATAGAAAATATGAATATAAATTTATGAACAAATCCAGAATAATGTAAACAACATTCCAATAAAAATTTAGACAAATCTAGAGATTTCAGAGAAAATCTAGAGTTTCTAGAGAAAATCCAGAATATATAGAGAAAGTCTAAAAAAAATCCAGAAATTTTTTTTCGCGCGAGGCAATGTATTCGATTTATGTAAATGTAATGTGAATTATAGCGTGTAAACGATTTATGTAAATGAGGACAATGAGGACTCTTCTTTATGTAAATTCTATGTAAAC
>JABFPY010000119.1:0-12191 GCA_022817165.1 Phoenoteleia sp. ZL-2020 | reverse complement strand
ACATAAATGTAATCATAAATGGAGACATATATGTAACATATATGTCACATATTTGGCTCCATATATGTAACATAAATGTAGTCATAAATGGAAACATATATGTGTCATTAATGCTAACATATATGTGACATATACGCTACATATATGTCTGTCATACATGTGCCATTTATGTTGATTTTTACATGGGTAAGAACTTACGAAAGCTAGTATAGACGTTACTGATATTATAGAAATAAAAACTAAATATATATTTTTAAATATTCTTTGCTTGAAACATTTAAATTGTACAAATGTTTGTTCATTTAAATTACGTTCAAAACTAAAATAAATGAATTCTGTATATTGCAACTCTGGCGTTGGAGTTTACACCACGAAGTTGATGTAACTGTGATGTAGTGTAATCAATTTTTGGTGTAAACGTAGTGTAGTTATGGTGTAAGTGTGTTGTAATTCTGGTATAAAGGCGGCAAAATTTACATCAAAACGCATCACACTATGTTTACATCACATTTACACCGTAAAAGTTTAATTAGTTTTTTGACATGAAAAAAGGTTCACGAAGAATCTATCTCTTTTACACATAATTTTATTTACGCCAAAAAATTTAATATGCGTCCAGTTAAATTATTAACACAATTGCAATATAAAATTACTACGAGTAATGAAAAAAAGTTATTTTTTAAGTTTCTAACTGCATTATTTTTGTGATGTACACATGGAAAAATTCTTGGTGCCGATTTTAACTTTAAAAATATGCCACAATAAACAACAACTTGTTAAATGGTAACTAAAATTCTGCCCAACACTAGACCAGTACTTATACACAAATTTTGCACCCGAATTTTCCCACTCGATTTTAACCTGTAAAAAATGTTCCACCAAGAATGCGTTGAAATTAAAATATAAAATTTCGAATTTAGAATTTTCTGAATAAAATTGTTTTCGCACACGTAGTAATTATACTTTTCTGGCGTATTAACCGATTTTAAAGTGGACAAAATATTTCATCAAGAGTCTAATACTACACCAGGTTCTACACCAGAACAGTACTTACACAAATTTTGCACCAGAATTTTCAGCTGCATAAAAAGTTTCACCAAGAGTAGGCGGTATTATTATAATATAAAACTTCAGTTCAAAATTTGTCCTACAGTATTTTTGTCACTCTTAGAGTAACTGTACTTTTCTGGTGTATCACCACAGCAGGTTCTACACCAGAACATTTGTTATCGATTGAATAATTTATTTTTTTAACGGATAATTTGTGATGTAAATATGGTGCAGACTTCGTGTAAACCTGATGTAATTCTGATGTAGTTGTGATATAAACTTGATTTAATTCTCGTGTCATAGCAACTTAACTTGTGACGTAAGCTTGCTGTAGATTTTGTGTAAACTTGGTGTAAATCTGATGTAATTATGGTGCAACCTAATTTGTGCTGTAAACATGGCGTAAAGTTGGTGTAAACTTGATGTAAATTCGGCGTAAACGTGGTGTAAATTTGGTATAATTCTGATATTACAATCTAATGTACATAAAATCTACACCAAGTTGACATAAATTGTGATGTAAACTTAGTGTAAATTTGGTGTAATTCTGATGTAATTATAGTGCAATCTAATTTGTGGTGTAAATTGCTGTAGATTTGCTGTAAACTTGATGTAATTCTAATATAATTGTGTGCAACCTAATTTATGGTGTAAATTTTGGCGCCTTTGCACCAACTTTACATTAAAATATTTGGTGTAAGAGTGGTATAATTCTCACCGCCTGGGAATATACTCATTTAATATATTTGTAGTCCTGATAAACAACCGTGTCTAGAATTAGCTTCATTGTATTATATTACGAATAAAATTAGATGCCTTTATTTTGATTTCTTATTTTCGTGTTCGCGAGCATGTTTGTTTTTATTCCGTGAGCGATACGTGAAATCCGCTTATCACGTATAATGTCCCTCTCCGCGGAAGAGGGGGACGGCCAAATTCGAGCCTTCGATAACGATAGCGCCGCGCCGAGACGGCACTCGCTCATGAAAGCCGTTGCGAGCAGCCAGCAGCACAAAAGCCGAGCCAGTCAAAGGTATAGCCGATGCATAATCCTCCTGACCTTCCTATCCTCACCGTCATCTAGGGGCACCCTGACGACCGGCATCCTTCCTTAAACAACAGGCCGTGGGCACCACGGTTTTCCCGATGATCGCTTCCAGTGACTCTCCATCAGCTTGTAAAGCAGGCATCCAAGGAAATAGTATCGTCTCTGCCGCACAGTAAGCCAACCCAATTTAGTGTAATAAGGGTATATATGTTCGTCTCTTCGAATCTTAAAAATAAAGCGGATACATGCATTCAAGGCACGGTGAAGTACCATTTCAAGGTGAACTGTGCAATCAAGTAGGACGAGACAACAATAATCAACATTAGGCAATATAATTGATGAAACGAGACGAGATCGAACCGCAGAGGAAAGTAGCCTGTTTGATGCTTTAAACCTTCACAAAAAGTAACTCCCAAGTTGCATGCAGAATGAACATAAGGGATGGGGGTACCTTGCAGATTTAATTGGTGAAGTGACTCGAAATCTAGGGTATTAATTAACCGCGAGGAACCAAAGATGATCACTTTGGTTCTGTTCAGATTAATTCTCAGAGATAGTTGGAGATCAGAAGAGTCACAGGACAAATAAGTTTGAAGGTCATCAGCATACAGAAGGTGAGACATGTGTCTAATGATAGCAGATATGTCATTTATGTAGATCGAAAAGAGTAAGGGGCCGAGGACTGATCCTTGCGGAACAGCAGATTTAATTTGTTGCCAACTTGAAAGAGTGCCATTCTGGTCCTTGACTGCTTAATAACGATTTGATAGATATGATGCAAACCACCGCAGAGCTAAATTTGACATGTTAAGATGTCTCAACTTACGCAAGAGGATAAAATGATCGACCAGATCAAAGCCTTGCTGAAATCGAATAGAACAAGAACAGTAACTTGTCGGCTGTTCATACCACGCTTAATCACGTCTAAAACCTTCAACAAAGTGGTTTGTGTACTGCATCCTTTTCGGAAACCAGATTGTTTGGAATCGAGAAGGTTATTTACAGTCAGATAGGAAACCAATTGCGAATGAACAATGCGTTCAAGAACTTTTAATAAAATAGGGAGAAATGCTATGGGTCGAAAATCAGATAAATTAACGACAGTATTCAGCTTAGGTAAAGGTATAACGATCGATTTCTTCCAGATATCAGGGACCACAGCATTTTGCAAGGAATAATTTAACAAGTCAAGTAGGAAGGGAACCACCACCGGAAGAGACAGTTCCAAACAAGCCCAATTGAGATCATCGGCACCCATAGATTGCGAACGTGATGATGAAATAGCAGAATCAAGCTTTACGAAAGTAATGTGCTCAAAGTAAAAGCGAATGAGATCGGGATCAGGCGAGTCATGAAGCACTGAATCAAGTCGATCTGTAAGGTCAAATTGATTATAGGCATTGTGGACAGAGCAAAAGTAGTCATTGAATTCGTTACAGCTGAACGGTAACTGAAAATTAAGCGACTTAGAAGCAATCAAACCCAGGTTACGGAGCATCTGCCAATATTCACTGGGCGTAGAACAACAAGAAAGTTTTTTCAGATAGTAGTTGCATCGACTATCACGTGTCAGTTGTTTGACTTTATTTCTCTGTTGAGAGAACGCAAGTTCATTCAGAGAGTTGCGCACTCTCCTCAGTCGGCTTCTCAACCGATTACGTATTTTCATCTCTATTCGGATAGCTGGAGTTATCCATGGGGCAGGAGGACGCTTCGATGTATATGTTTTCATTGGGGCATGTATGTCAATAGAGCTTAAAATAAACTGATACAATAAACACAAACTATCTTCAAAAGTTGATGCGTTATACAACTGGCTCCAGTTCAAAGAGGCCATATGGTGTAGGAATGCCGTTTTGTCTATGTTTTTGAAGTCACGGTAACGAAAAGAACAGCGTCCTAGGAGTGGAAAGCTACATCTGTAGTCAAAAGTAATAAGTTCATGGCCGGATAAAAACGGAGTACCAGAGAGATTGATTGATTGATTGATTGATTGTTCATTTATTACTGTCCTGGGATATACCCGTCATGGACAAAAAGAATACATTTAATTTGAATAACTTATAAATAAGAATATAAAGAATTAGAATATAAATATAAAGCAGCATATAAATAGTGTGCATATATAAACATTTACAATTAAAAAATAAAACAGCTTAGAAATAGTACGCATTTATAAACATTTACAATTGAATAGCATTAACGTAGAAAATATGGAATGTGCATTGGTTAATCACGCAAAAGGAATTCATATAAACGTTTCTTGAATATTTCAATGCTCCCAGCCTGGGTTACATCAGCAGGAAGAGCGTTCCAATACCGCGGAGCCATACAAGAAAAGGATTTACGCACAGATTCAAGGCGAGTATACGGAACATATAACATCAAGCGGTGATCTCGCAGAGCATAATCGTGATCCGGGACACGTTCCCGTAGTTTTTCCCACAGATATCGAGGGGTTTTTGTATTTAGAACCTGGTACATAAGGCAACCTAAGAAATATAGGCGGCGTTTGGGTACCGTGAGCCAACCAAGTCGACACCGATATGGACTAATGTGCTCAACATAGCGAAGTTTAAAGATAAAGCGGATACAAGAGTTTAGCGCTTTTTGTAGTATGTTGTCAAGTTCGGCAGTGTTGTCAATCAGCACTAGACAACAGTAATCTATAAGTGGAAGGATAATGGCAGACACCAATCTGGATCGTGTGGTCAAAGACAAAGACTTGTCACAAGACCTAAGTCTTCTCAGACAACCATATATCCTTCCACTAATTGAACTGACATGCTCACTCCAGTTCAGTGATTCATTAATTATGATACCGAGGTTCCTGGCAGACTTCACAAATGGAATGGAGGCATTGTTGATGTTGATTGCTTGGAGGGTTTGAAAGTCAATAGCACGAATATACCGAGAGGTCCCGATTAGCAGAAGCTTTAGTTTGGCAGCATTCAGTTGCAGGTGGTTTGCCAACGCCCATTCATTCACCGCAACAATGTCTTCCTGTACTTTCATCAATGATAATTCGAGTTGATGAGGATAGCATGAAAGGTACGTCTGTAGATCGTCAGCGTAAAGCAGATGGGACATGTGTTTGATAGAAAGAGGTAGATCATTGATAAATATAGAAAATAAGAGTGGTCCCAAAACTGAACCCTGTGGTACTCCGGAAGTTAACTTCCTCCATTCAGAGAGACATCCACTTCTGCCGCGAACTGCCTGCTGGCGACCAGACAGATAGGAGTGAAACCAGGTAATAACGGGGTTTGAAAGGTCAAGCGATCGAAGCTTCTCTAGAAGGACGGCATGGTCAACTGTATCAAATGCCTTACTAAAATCGAATAACACCAGGATTGTCACTTGACGTTTATCCATACCCTGCTTTATGTCATCGATGAGCTTTATAAGTGTGGTTTGAGTACCATAACCCTTTCTGAAGCCGGATTGAAGAGGATTCATTATGTTGCGTGCTTCCAGAAATGATGTCAACTGATCATGAACAATTCGTTCAAGAGATTTAGAGAGAATGGGTAGAAGTGATATAGGACGAAAATCACTAAGGTTGGAAGGATTATTAGTTTTAGGAATTGGAACAACAATGGATCTCTTCCAGGTTTGCGGGAAGCTACAATCAGATAATGATCTATTCAGTAATTCTAAAATATAGTGAAATGTAATGGGAAGTGATTTTTCAATAAACGGCCAGGATAAACCATCCGCTCCAACCGATCTGGATTTTGAGCGGGAAAAAGCTACTGCTAGGTTTTCTAGTGTGATATGATTGAAATAGAATCTATTAAGCTCAGGGTCTGGAGTTGTGTGAAGGAATGGGGTAGTTGAAAAGTACTGAAGTACGTGAGAGGCTGAAGAAGAAATAGAGGAAAAGTGAGCATTGAATTCGGAGGGGGTAAACGGAAACGGTGTGTAAGTTGATTTAGTAGGGATTAATCCGAGATTACGTAGAATTCGCCAATATTCTTCAGGGGAAGAGCAGTTAGAGAGTAAGTCAAAATAAAACGAGTTTCTGCTCAGAGAGACAAGAGCTTGTGCTCTGTTACGTTGTCTTGCGAAAAGTCGTTCATTCGCAGCGTTGCGGTTTCTACGTAATCGGGCTCTCAAGCGGTTTCTAAGTTTCAATTCCTCTCTGAGTTCAATCGTGATCCAGGGGGCAGGTGGTCGCCTGGACGAATACGACTTCAGCGGGGCATGACGATCAATTGCTGATATAATATGGTTGTTCAAGGTGTCAATGAGACCATCGCATGTACCGAATTCAGAAAAACAACTCCAATCCTCAAGCGATAGATCATTCAGAAAGGCAAGCTCATCGAGTGAATTAAGATTTCTGTATATAAACGAAGTAGGCTTCGGCCGTTTAAAGAATCCATGGTACTCAAACGAGAGTAATTCGTGGCCAGACAGAAAAGGTGTTCCAGATTGTTCAAAGTGATGGATTTTGTTCAAGTTGTCCACAAGAATGAGATCGAGCCATGTGTAGGATGTTGCAGTGTGATGGGTGGGGTTAGACGGAACTATATCAAGTCCACGCGCCAAAGCCAGGAGTCTGATATATTGAGTATCATAGTTTTCACTAAGTAGATCAGCGTTAAAATCGCCAAGAATAACGATATTATTATATAAATGAGAAATATTGTCAAATTCAGCTGTGAAGTCGGTCAGGAAGCCGATTTTCGGAGGGCGATAAACAAGACACAAAAGAGTTTTGTATTCGCAGCGATCTGTCAGCTCAACCATCATGAATTCGGGACGCATCGGTATCCCACTAGATTTCAAAACACAAGTTGCAGAAATTGAATGGTGTACATATAACGCAAGACCGCCTCCCACGCGTCCGGTTCTGTCATGACGGAGAATATAGTAATTATGAAGAGATACCGAAGCGTCGAGAACATCAACATTGAGCCAAGTCTCAGTCACAGCAATCAAGTGAAAATTTTTGACGCAGAAATGCTGACGAAAATCATCAATATGTCTCAGAAGAGATTGTGCGTTAATCAGTGCGATGCGCAAATCAGAGAGATCACTCACACGGATAGTGGACGATGGTCATGCCACATCACCAGCTACCCTCACAATCGACGTAGTAGTAGCAGAATCCGAAAGAGAATCCATGCTGTGACTGAGAAGGTTTTGTACAGAGTTGTTGGTTACATCTATTTCGGTAACCGTAGAGCTTTGCCCACGAGCTAGGACTTTCGAATAGTTGATGATGCGGCCTTTTTCAGTCTCGCGCATATAAATATTGCCATTTCGCATCCAACAAGAGTGGTAATTTTTCGATTTTGCAAATTCCCGAGCCTTAAAAAATGAACGCCTTTCATCTCGCGTCGCCCGTTCATTAATGAGGACATCTCGAGCAGGCTGACCTGATTTTATATCTGAACACAGTATTTTACCCTTCAAGCGCTTGGCTTTCAGCCATTCGTTACGGAAAGCAGGGGATATAAAACGAATTAACAGCACGCGGCTGCCATTGTTAGACGGTAGAATGCGGGTGAAGCTAATATGCCATTCCAGCAGCGAGACTCCCATAATCGTAGCAAGATTGGACAATGTATCGCGTGTTTCTCGCAACAATTCAGACGAGAGGCCCAAAATTACAATCTCGAAGTTCCGATTCATTGAAAAATCCAATTCTCGTTGTAACACAGCGCGATCTCCAGATAAATGCGATTTTTCGGAGTTTTTCGATTTCTCAAGCACGCTCACGCGAGAGGATAAGAGTTTAACATTCAGATCGAGCGCATTAATGTCGTCGGAGATTAGTTTGACTTTAGATCTGATGTCGTCAAATTTGCCATCCAAACGCATCACGTCCTCTCTCAACTCACGAATTTCGCTCATTTGCATATGCATTTTATCAACCTTAGCATCAACAGTCCGAACAAGAGCAAAAAGTTTATCTAATTTATCATTAGGGGACAAGTTGTCTGAGGTTGTGTTGCGCTGAATCAATGAAGTACTCGAAGCATCAACCTCAGTAGTGATAGACAATCCATCGGTTACAGATTTTCGTTTAGTGCCACAGTCAGAATCCGAGTCATTTGCTTCATTGCGCGGTCTTTTGGGGTTGTTTTTTATGTTTTTATTGTAACGAGGATTTAGGCAAATCGAACAGCCGATGAGTTCACCATTTTCATGTACAAAACGTGTCGCACTACAGCTGTCATGGTAAAGTCGCTTGCAGATACATCGATTATCATCAAACACCGATCATTTACAGGCAGAGCAATTTCCGTAGCTAGGCATAGTATCAAAAATATTTAAACACGCTATCGAAGTTAATACATAACAAAAATAAAATTAAATAACAAACAATGCTCGCAAACGGTAATAGGCTTATATAACCTAATTAGTAGCTAGGATGATAATCCGCTTCGCACAAAGAACAAGTATAAATATCGTTTTTATTGCTTTCAGACATTTTGGGCAAGTAGAGGCCATTTCAAGAACCGAATGTTACCACAATCGTAAAATAATAAAAATTGATGAGTAATATAAAAGTAATTACAATTAAACAATTTAGTGTAGAAAATATGGAATGAAGCAATTTAAAGTATACAATTCAAATATCAAAGCAATACGATACAGTATCAAAAATCAAAACAAAGCAAATGTAAGAAATAAGACAAAACTAATATAAACTAAGTAATACAATACTCAAGAAACACGATACAGCAACAATAAGCCAGCAAATAGTTAAATGAATAATCAAATAATTATTAAAATGAAATTAAAAGTGTGTAAAAAATTATGTAAAACTTGAAAAATGGCAGATCAAATCTATTGCAGTAAGTGTAAAAAACAATATTATACTTAACAAAAGAGAGACAGTTTAAAAACAGACAGTAAGTTAAATGAATAGTTAAATAAATAATCAAATAATTATTAAAATGAAATTAAAAGTGTATAAAAAATTATGTAAAACTTGAAAAATGGCAGATCAAATCTATTGCAGTAAGTGCAAAAAACAATATTATACTTAACAAAAAAGAGACAGTTTAAAAACAGACAGTAAGAAGAAACCGCTTCACAAGAAACAAACACGTCCAACCGTCTCGAGATGCCAAGAGAGATTGATTGATTGATTGATCTTTATTAATAATCCTGGGCTACGAGCCCGTCATGGACAAAAATATTTACAACAACAAGAATTATTACAATTATAATGATAAATAAAGTAAAATAAAATAAATAAAGAAAGAAGCTCTCTCTTGAGCAATAATACAATTTCATCATTTACGACATTTACAATTACATTAGATTACAGAAAATTACATAATTTATAGTGGTGTACTGATATCAACAATAGTTTACAAGAACTCTTCGAAATTGAATGTCCTTAAAAATGAGCGCAATTTTATTTTAAATACACTTAAGTTATTCGCAGATGTTATATAGGTAGGGATTACATTCCAGAAACGTGGAGCAATAACAGAAAAAGATCGCCGATAAGCTTCGATGCGAGCGTAAGGTACTGACAGCATGAATCTGGAACGCAGGCTGTAGGACTCAGGATCTGGTATGTTAAAATCTAAGCAATCATACAAATAAGATGGGACTCGACTCTTCGTCATTCTGTAGAGCAAGCAACCAAGGAAGTAGAAACGTCTCTGCCTCACGGTCAACCAACCCAGTTTGGCATAATACGGGGAGATGTGTTCATCCCTACGGATCTTAAAAATAAAGCGAATACAGGCATTCAGCGCTCGCTGAAGTAACAGATCAAGGTTATCGGGAATATCGAGTAAGATGAGGCAACAGTAGTCAATGTGCGGCAGGATAATAGACGAGATAAGACGCGAACGGACAGAAGATGAAAGGAGTTTTTCAGAGGTTTTAAACCTTTTCAGGTAGTGAAAGATTTTCCCACTAATGTCACGAACATGTCGAGACCATGCCAGCGTGTCACACAAAGTTACTCCCAAATTCCGAACCGAATGAACGTAAGGAATAACATTGCCCTGTAAGTTAAGTTGGTGAAGAGAGTGAAAATCCAAAGAATTGACAATTCTCGAGGATCCAAGTACCATCACCTTAGTTTTACTCAAATTTAGCCTCAGGTGATTATAAGCAGCCCAGTTATATATGGAGCTAACATCTTCCTCCACCTTTCTCAAAGCAAATTGAAGATTATAGGGATCACAAGATAGATAAGTCTGAAGGTCATCAGCATACAAAAGATAAGACATATGATTAATCACCTCAGAAATGTCGTTTATGTAAATTGAAAAAAGTAGAGGTCCAAGGACTGATCCTTGTGGAACTCCAGACTGAATATCACGCCAATCAGATAAGGTGTTATCATGATTCTTGACTGCCTGTTGACGATTTGAAAGGTATGAAGCAAACCATCGCAGGACCGAATCCGACAAATTTAGACAACGAAGTTTACGAAGGAGGGTAAGATGATCAACCAGGTCGAATGCTTTGCTGAAATCGAACAGCACCAGGATTGTGACGCGCCGATGATGCATTCCAAGCTTAATTTCATCGAGTACTTTCAGAAGTGTTGTTTGTGTGCTGCACCCCTTCCTGAAACCTGATTGTCTGGAATCGAGAAGTTCGTGTTCAGTAAGATACGATACCATTTGTGAATGAACCACACGTTCAAGAACCTTCGAAAGAATGGGAAGAAGTGCTATGGGACGAAAGTCCGACAGATTAATGGCATTGCTCGATTTAGGTAGTGGAACGATGATGGATTTCTTCCAGATATCAGGGACATCAGCACTCAGGAGTGAGTAATTCAACATATCCAACAGATAGGGAAAGATTACCGGTAAACACAATTCCAGAGAGGCCCAATCAAGATTATCCGCTCCCACGGATTTTGATTTCGAAGAAGCTATAGCAGTCATGAGTGCATCAGAAGTAATATACTTGAAATAGAAGCGACTAAGACCAGGATCCGGTGAGCTGTGAAGCACTGATTCGAGGTGATTAATAAGTAAAGGTTGGGTACCAGATGTGTGAACCGAGCAAAAATAATCATTAAATTCATTTCCATCAAAAAGCGAATGTGTCTCACTCGATTTAGTGGAGACCAATCCCAAGTTGCGAAGTGTATGCCAATATTCAGCAGGGGTGGAACAACATGACAGTCTGACAAGATAATAGCCCCAACGACCTTCACGTGTCAACTGCTTGACTTTGTTTCTCTGATAGATAAACTTCAATCTATTCTCAGTATTGCGTACTTTCCTCAAACGATGTCGCAATCTATCACGCAATTTCATCTCCATTCGGATAGCAGGAGTTATCCATGGGGCAGGTGGACGTTTAGATGAGTACGTTTTCAGAGGTGCATGTTCATCGATAGATGTCAAGATGGATTGATAGAGAAAGGATAAACCATCATCAATTGTCGCAGGGCTGGCCGTCCCAATTCTCAGTGAGAGCTGGTCTAAAAATGCTTCTCTATCCATATTTTTGAAATCTCGGTAACGAAAATAACAAGGTCCCAGTTTCGAATAACTACCCACATAGTCAAATGTAATAAGTTCGTGACCGGATAAGAATGGTGTACCCGATTGTTTGAAATTGGTAACCTTCGCAAGATCATCTGTAATAACAAGATCCAACCACGTATAAGAAGTGGCTGTGTGATGTGTACCACCAGTAGAAGAAGAGACTAACTGGAGGTCTTTGGAATGAAGGAAATTTCGAATAATATGTGTATCTGGTGCATCAGAATTGAAATCTGCATTAAAATCGCCCATAATCAATGCATCAGCATAAAGAGGATATTTACTTGAGAAGGCAGCGAAGAAATCAGAAAGATGTCCCACTTTCGGTGGCCGGTAGACCAACCCAACAAGAATACCGTTCGCACCACTCACAGTTTGTCTCACTTCAGCCAGCATAAACTCCGGATGTCGTGCCTGATCAAGAGATGTGGCCAAACATTTAACTTGAAGCGAATTATGAACGAAGAGACAGACACCACCCCCAATGGCGCGTTCACGATCACAACGCTTCACAGTATAGTTTGGGAGAGAAATAGATGCCTCAAGTATGTAATTTTTAAGCCAGCTTTCCGTAACAGCTATAAGGTGAAAATTTTTCCCAG
>JABFPY010000118.1:0-12203 GCA_022817165.1 Phoenoteleia sp. ZL-2020 | reverse complement strand
GAGTACAGGGAGCGAAACCCCTGATTAGACAATAAACTACTTTTAAATCCAGACTTTTTTTTGTCCAGACTTTTGGAACACCCTGTATTTAAATCTAAAACAATTTCAGTAACATAAATTCTTTCAAGTAACGGTATCAACAAGTGAAAGAAATGATGAAATGAAAGATTTATTTACAAATTAAAAATTACAAACTGTTTTAATTTGTTGTCCTTTTTATTTTATATGTTTCAACATAATAACTATAAAATAAGTATATTACATAATAATATTATAATATATCATGTATATATATAGAGAAGCATTATATATGTATGACATATAATATATTAAATATATAAATAATACTAATATATTGCAATACAAAGTTTTTTCAAAAGCATGCAAATTATGTATTCATACATCATTATTGACAGTATATTATTTTACAAAAGTAATTAGAAAAATATGATTTACTTAAAATGAAAACAAACATTTTTTTTTAATTTTAGAATTTCATAAAAGACGTAGAAAATATTAAAATTTATTAACATTTCAATTAATAATTATGAAATATTGTGACAGTTATTTTAATGAAATATCTCTGAATCAGACACTTTGAACTGTTAATTATTATAATTAGTTGCAGACATTTATTTTTCAGGGGATATTTAAATTAAATAAGTCCTTGTATAATTTAATGCCCATTTTTATTTGTCTCACATGTTACAATACTTGTTGTTTAATAATTACGACGCATAATTTCATTATATTCGGTGCGTATAGCACGAAGCTTGCATTCCATGATTCGTTGCTTCGCCTTAAGCGATCCATTTGGAACCAAATGTCGAATAATTCTTCCTTCAAAGTCCGCTCCCTTTTTATATACGCTTTTTCTTCGCTTATAACTGAAATAAAAATTTGTTATATGAAAATATAATTGTGGGGTCATTTATCTATGTTCGCCTACGGAATGACATTTTGCAAAATGCAAAATGTGCTCTTAAGGACAAATTACTTTTTATTACACAATAATGTTGAAAAAGTATGAAGATAGCTCAGCAGAATGTTACACGTAATTCAGTGATTCAAAGTTTCTCTACAATTGTTAGTCATATTTGTAGTTAGATTTGACTTGAACTTTAGATTTTCAACAATTTACAACAAATAATTTTTATTTTAATTTTTGTCTTTATTTTTGTTTATGACTTCGGGATTGAAATTACATTGAGATTATGTATTTTAAATTCCACGTTGAAAATTTTTTTCAAATTAATTTCGAAATTTTTATTCGGTAATAATTTCATTTAGAATATAATTATTTTGTACAATTGTTGATTGATTAAAATTTTTGTATGGATTCTAATTTTTATTTTCAAATTAGTTATTATTGTCTACATGTCTTATAACAATAAGATTTTTGTGTTGTTTTTTAAATTTGTGTTAACTTTCAATTCATATTATAACTTTATTTTTATTTTGTTTTCATAGATTGTGTACACGTAAGTTTTTATTTTTGTTTTTACTTTTCATTATTACATTGATTTTTCATTGTAAAATGCTTTTCATCTACAATATTGCAAACCAAAAATATAATTTATGAAAGTATCAATTTACATAATGACACTGATAAATTTCATTACATGCATTTTCTAAATTTAATCTAACATTTCAATGATTTTAATAATTTTTTTTTTTCAATAATTATCTGTATATATAATTACGCTTTTCGGACAATTTCATTTTATGCACAATAAATAGGTATAATTTTAAACTTCATAAAATGTGTTGTAACATTTACAAAAAATTAAATTAAATTAATTGATATTTAATATTAATTCTTTTTATAATATGAAACAAAATATTTATATAATATGAAAGCAACAGTGCTGCCAACCAAATCAACGGAACTGGCGATAGAACGCCGAATGATGAAAAAACGGTTGTATCTTCAGCAGGTTTGCTATCTTTGTCATACGCTAGTAAATATACTGGCGGGCTTCTGCTCAATTTGCATAAATTGCGCAACATTCCCAATATGTGACCTTGAGCAAGGTTCCTTATAAGATAATATAAAAAAGACATTGATATATGTAAATTGTCAAAAACATATTTATAAATAAGTTTTTTATGAATTGAATAATTAATTTCTTAAATTGACGAAATAATTTAATTACGACTTAAATAATCATATCTAAGCCATTTTTATGTTTGCAAATCATTGTTGAATTAGAAAGGAATGTCATTACCGAATTGCGCATTGATTTGATATTTGCGTATAATTTGGTATTGAAATAATAATATTTTTTATTTCAGCATAAAGAGTGACCTTTATTTGTCACGCATATTTTAAACACGCATCGATATGTCGTTTGCACATCTAATTATATTATACAAGTCACTAACCAAGTTTTGTCAATGTTTAATTAGAAAGGAATGTCGAATCGCACATTGATTTAATATTTACGTATAATTTAGAATTGAAATAATAAAAAATCGCTTAATATTAATATAGCAATAACTCTAAATAGAGTGAAAATTCTTTATTTCAGCATAAAGTGATCGTGATAAAGACGATGATGAATGCATGGAACTCGTTCCGCGTTAAGCGTGAAACCATAAATACATGTTACCATATTACGTAAACAATTTGGGATAAAGAAAGAACAATGCATCATTGAATGTATCTTTATCTGGACCCATGAATTACATGTAAATAGTCATATGATAGAAACCCAAAGTGTATACCATTTTTATGTATACAAGTCGTTGCCCAAATTTGTCAATGAGGAATTAGAAAGGAAGGTCATTTTTGACGAGTAATTCTGAAGCTTCTCTTATGCTGCAGACTTTCTGGTGCCTCAATGAAATTTGATACTTTTCGGGTTCGACTTTTTTTTCTCACTTAAAGGGACAATAAGAAATTATGAGTCATTCACATATTTGGCTGCAGACTTTTCGGCGCCTCAATGAAATTTGATACTTTTCGAGTTCGACTTTTTTTTCTCACTTAAAAAGACAATAAGTAATTAAGAGTCATTCACACATTTTGAACTATTTATCTCAATGTAATATTTTCTACGCATAAAAACAAAAAAATATAACGTGTTCCAACATGTTGTGAATACTTGCTATTTAATTTGGTTTTGCATGCAATGGAATTTTCTGTAACCTTATAGTGTATTTTGTTATGTACAAAGAATGTTCTAGAAGGTACTAATAAACGTAAAAAAACGTTTTTGTAAAAGTATATATAGAGTTGAAAAAGGGTATATTTAATCAGTTATAAATCAAACATTATAACGTTTTTAGTGAATGTTCTAGAACAAATTAGGGTATAAATAAACGGTTTAAATAACAAATTTTTATCAGTTATTATTTGTCTATCAAAGTGAATACACTTGTGATATAATTTTCTTAACATTATACAAAAATGGAATCACATAAGTGCAAGCAACTTATACGTATTATGGAAGACGCCTACAAGTTAATCAAAATTAAATCTCAACCAGAGGAAATTCAAAAATGGTTCAAATATGGAATTCAAAACATCAAGCTGTTGAACAAAATATTACAATCAAAGAACGATGATCTACGTGGTGCTGACAAATCAAGAATAACTGCAACAATAGGAATCTTGACAGCGCTCAACAGGAAACTTAAGGATTTGGAAAAACAAGGTGCCGGGATCCAAGGTGGGAGACTTAAACGAAGTAATAGAGTTGTTTGGCAAGATTTGCAAAATGTTTTTTCGGGTAGAATAAGAACTGGATCAGTGATTAATTTGCGACACAAAGATTTAAATTCATTTTTATTTGATGCGAAAAAAGCTTTTGTTATCAGAATGAAGAATTTATTTAAAAAACAATATCCAAGTTTCAAAGTGAACGGTATTTTGTATTGTAAATTTCAAATGCATAAGTGTGATGAATTAATTGAAGAAATTAAACATTTTAATTTGAAATCAGAGGTCATTTTAAAGTCAACAGACGTGAATGTATGGTTTGATAGTAATATTAAAGATAAATTATTAACAAAAATTGAGGATTTTCAACAAAAAGAATCTGGCTGGAGTTTAAATGAAATAATAAACTTAACTTTCAATATAAATGAATATTTACCATTGAGCGGTGGTAGTATATCAACGTTCACAGAATTGCCAGATTATATAAGAAATAAAAAAGCTGTTATTAACATTAAAAACAATGATAACTATTGTTTTTTATGGTCAATTGTGGCAGCTCTGTATCCAGCTAAGAATAATAAATCAATGACATATTCGTATCCTCATTTCAGTACTGTACTTAAATATGATGGAATTGAATTTCCAATGACCTTGAAGGATATTGTGCGATTTGAAAAGATGAATGATCTTAAAATCAATGTATACGGGTTAAATAATCGTGATGTTATACCATTTTATTTGAGTAACAGTAATACTTCGTCGGTGAAAAAAACAATTCATCTTCTGATGATAGAAGCAACGACGACGACGACAAATTGCAACACATTTTCTGAGAATAATGACGATGATGATGATGACGATATTCCAAATGTTTATCA
Source organism: Phoenoteleia sp. ZL-2020 (assembly GCA_022817165.1). Taxonomy (NCBI): domain Eukaryota; kingdom Metazoa; phylum Arthropoda; class Insecta; order Hymenoptera; family Scelionidae; genus Phoenoteleia; species Phoenoteleia sp. ZL-2020. The sequence continues at coordinate 7,661 of JABFPY010000118.1, read as the reverse complement.
TTTTTGTTTGATTAATAATTTATCGCGGTTGACAATGTCGAATATAACAAAACACAAAGGTCGTTTATGGTTTTGTGATAGATGTCTTTGTCATTATGCTAGTGAAAAATCATATCTGAATCATGAAAATGACTGTTATAAAATCACCAATCAATGTAAAATGATTTTTCCTAAGGAAGGAGAAAATCTGTTGCAATTCAAAAATTTTAAAAATAAAATAAAAGTTCCATTTGTAGTGTATGCTGACATTGAATGTCTATTAGAAGACGTAAATGAAGAACAAGCGTATCAAAAACATGTTCCGTATAGCATTGCGTATTATACCAATTGTTCGTACGACGATTCATTGTCACATTTTTCTTTATATCGCGGAGAAGACTGCATAAAATGGTTTATGGAGAGATTGCACGATTTGGCGAAATATTATAATTATAAACTAAAGTGCCCTGAACCAATGAATTTAACTGCTGAACAAGAGTTAGATTTTCACAATGCAACACATTGTCATATTTGTGAAAAACCATTTTTAAATGAAGAAGTTCGTTGCAAGGATCATTGTTGTTAATTTTGACCAAAACAACTCATGCTGCTTCAAAAGAAGATTCTTTTACTGCGTCCTGGAGGTCCTTTAAAAGATATTGCAGGACGATGCTGACAGACAGGAGTAACGGAATATCATGACTCAAACCATTTCAGGGCACAAAAATTAACGTTTATTCAGTTCACTAACTTTAATCACAAAGATAATTACCACGTTATAAATCTCGCACGCGCGTGTTTGCGCAAACAATTGCTAACAAACCTTAGTTTATAAATTAACACTACTTGTTATAATCAGAAATACTACAATTAAAGGGACACAGCGTCTTCTCGCCCTTTTTCTTTTTTTTTTTCAAACAAAGTCTTTTGCACGGCGTTTTAGAGGAACTGTAATTTCTCGTGCGACTAGCTAAACGCGACTGTAAAAGCACTCGCACAACGATAAGTCTTATCGAGCTCGCAATCACAAAAACAAAACTTTGATGAGGCGTATTAGAAATGATGTTACGAACTGAAATAAAATTTGAATAAATCTGTATACTTTTAAACTTTTTACTATTTCTTTTCTTTTTAATGTTTTTGTGAAACCCCTTTTTTCCAACATTTTCTATAAAAAGCAATAACAAAATATATAACTGAACATAATAGGAACGAAATTAAACTAAAATAAGAATTATTTTAGACAGACCACCCGCCTCGTTCTACTCGTTGAACGAAACATAAACCTTGACCACCCGCCATGGCGAATGACCGTAAACACGAATTACAAAGTGGTTGATCTGTCTAAGGCTAATTGCCCGCATTGGCATTTTGTACCGGAAGCTTACATAGCTGCGTAACCGGACGCTTACATAGCTGCGTAACCGGACGCTCAAATTGCGAGGTAGCCGTCCGCACTACCACCACGCGCACTAGGCTATCAGGACCAGGTTTGACCTGAATTACTCTACCCATACACCATTTGGATGGGGGTGATATGCGATCGTTTATCAAGACGAGATCGCCTACTTTCAGATTTTCACGCACTGTTCGCCATTTAGTTCGCATCTGTAGATTATTAAAAAAGTCTGAAGACCAACTGCGCCAGAACTGCTCCAACTTTGCACGCATAGCTTGCCAACGAGACAAGTAATTTACATTTAGGTCCAATAAAGAGGGAGCAGGAATCGCTTTCAAAGGTGCGCCAACAAGGAAGTGACCAGGTGTTAGAAAGTCAAGGTCATCTGGAGCGTCACTTGCCGGAGTCAGAGGTCGTGAGTTTAAGGTGGCTTCGATGGTACATAACAGCGTTTGTAGTTCCTCCAAAGTTGGAGTTGACGTACCCAAAACTCTGCGCAAGTGGTGCTTCATAGACTTAACACCGGCCTCCCAAATGCCTCCAAAGTGAGGGGCATTGGGAGGGATGAACTGCCACTGAACACGGTCGTCAGCGAGTTTTTTCTTGACCGCAGCATCATCTATGACTTTACGAAAACTATCAGCCAGTTCCCTGTCGGCGCCCTGAAACGTGGTGCCATTATCAGAGTATACAGTAGATGGGAGGCTACGTCTCGCGACAAATCTCGCAAAAGCTGCCAAAAATGCAGCGGAAGAGTAGTCGGTTACTACTTCCAGGTGTAAGGCTTTCACACTCAGGCAAACGAATACTGCTACGTAGCAGCGTTGGGAGCGTCTCCCTCTGCCAGAGGCCAAGCGAACCACAAGAGGTCCGGCATAATCCACTTTGACGTGGTCAAAGGGACGAGAAAAATTTAACCTTACAGAAGGTATTTGACCCATAAGTTGACGCGACATTTCACCCTTGTATCTGGTACAGACTACACATGAATGAATAACGCGACGCGTTGTTGAGCGAGCACAAATCAACCAAAAGCTTTGTCTCATCAAGCTCAAAGTGAGCTGAACCCCGCCATGCGCAGTTTTTAGGTGAAAATGCCAAGCAAGCACCTGCGCCAAGGTTCCCTTAGGTATGATCACAGGATGTTTCTGTGATTCAGATAATGCAGAATTAGCTAACCTACCTCCTACACATAGGATGCCATGTTCATTCAAGAAGGGGGTGAGAGCTACCAGTGAACTTTTTTCTGAGACTTTCCCGTGTTTGCGAAGAGAAACAATTTCCTCTGCATAATGTCGCCTCTGAACATAAAGGATTAGAGCTTTTTCTGCCTGATTAATCTCACTAGCTGAGAGTACAGAGTCAGATCTCTCTTTGCGAAGAACTTTGTCCCGACAGTGTTTAACAAACCGCAAAATATAGCAGGCGACTCTCAACATTTTCGATCACTGAGAGAAATAAGTTAGCAAATGCCATTCCTCCGTGGGTACAATGACCGAGTGAACCATGCAAGACGCATGTTCATCTACCGTCTCAATTGGACTTTCGTCCTCAAGAGAAGGCCACTGCTCCTTTGAATGATGCAACCAGGTTGGTCCTGTCCACCATAAAGGATGAGCTATCAATTCGTCTATACTAACTCCTCTAGAGGCGCAATCTGCGGGATTAGTTTCACCAGGTACATGACGCCATCTACAAGCAGGAAGAAGCGTTTGAATGCGAGACACTCTGTTCGCTTCAAAGCATCGTTTGATGGTGCATGGATCCTTCTTTAACCAACACAAAACATTGCGACTGTCTGACCAACCGAACAGAATTGGATTGTGCAATTGAAGGGATTCAACTGCATACTTAAGTGTGCGACACAGCAACTCTGCGGCACATAATTCTAACCTAGGTATGCTCTGTGTCTTGACAGGAGCCACCTTGGTCTTGGCTATGACTAACGAAACTTTCACTTCATTGCTCGACGTGACCACTCTAATGTACACAACGGCAGCGTAGGCCGCATTAGAGGCGTCTCCGAACCCATGAAGCTCTACACTTTTCACATCGGAAGTGAGATGCAGCCAGCGCTGCAACTTGATCAAGTTTACGAGGGATAACTGTTCTATGAATTGACTGCAGGAGTCCTGCAGGTCTTGAGTAAAAGGGTCATCCCAACCTAATTTATGCAACCAAAGTTGTTGCATCAGAATTTTACCCTTGATTAAAAAGGGGGTTAGCCAACCTAAAGGGTCATAACACGACGCTAAGACTGACAAAAAGGAGCGTTTCGTCAGTATATCAACTTGAGGAACTCGGAACGAGTAACTAAAAACATCAGATTGAGGGTACCAAGTGGTTCCCAACACTTTCAAATTTTCATCAGGTGAAAAACTCTTCTCAGTTGCTAAACCATGCTGTTCTGGGGAGATATCATTGAGCAAAGCTAATTCGTTGCTTGCCCATTTTCTCAATGTGAATCCTCCCAGTTTAAGCAAAGAGATCAATTCATTAAGCTTAACCTTGAGGGGGTCCAGATCGTTATCCCCAAACAATACGTCATCCACGTAAAAGTTGGACTGCAACAGAGTTTTGGCTTGATGAAATTTGTGCCCTTCATCTTGAGCCAATTGCAGCAGCACTCTATTGGCCAAATAAGGGGCACAAGCTGTACCGTAGGTAACGGTGAGCAGCCTATAAGACACAATATCCTGAGAAGGGTCTTCTCGCCATAGGATTTGCTGATACTGAGTGTCTTTCTCTTCTACAAAGATCTGCCTGAACATCTTGGCGAGATCTGCGAGATAAACGTACTTATAAGTGCGCCATCTCAGGATAAGAGCAAAGAGATCAGCCTGGAGTTTAGGACCTACATGCAATAGATCGTTCAAGCTCATCTTGTTCGACGATTGACAAGAGGCATTAAAGACCACCCTCAATTTCGTTGTCTTACTTTCTTCTCGTACCACTGGCAAGTGAGGAATATACACGGGAACAGAAGAAGAGGAAGCGAATGAGGACCGAGTCATATGTCCTAATGAAATATACTCGTCCATGAAGTCCTTGTATCTCTCTGCCAGAAGCGGCAGCTTAGAAAGGCGCCTCTCCGTGGCCAAGAGCTGGCGCTTAGCAATGTGATACGTCTCACCAATGTTTGGAGGCGTCTTCTTAAATGGCAGAGAGACTACGTATTGCCCTGACGGCAAACGACGATGCGTTGACAAAAAATGCTGCTCACATTCTCGATCCGCTGCGGAGAGCAAAGAATGCTCAGGAACTTCTTCAAGTTCCCAGAACTTCTGCAGAGTGTCTTCCAGAGTGGGAAGCACTGAAACATGGTTGCTAGTCAAAGTATGATCAACTTCAAGAGACTCTACAATAGAGCCTGAGACTACCCAGCCAAAAACTGTCAGCTGTGCTAACGGAGCAGGTGGAGGAGCTTTGATTAAACCTGGCAAAATAACTAAACTAAATTCACCTACCCCTATTAATAAGTCAATACATCCAGCGGAAGTAGGATTAGGATCTGCGAGTGGTAGATCTTTCAAATGCGGCCAGTTTGCCACATTAGCACCTTTAGGACATGTGTAGGTTGATAAAGTAGGAAGTACTGCAGCATGTATTGAGATGACAGGCATCTCAGAGTTCACTGGAGAAACAGCCATCTCAACTACACCATGAGCACGCTCAGTTGAATTTGCAACTATTCCTCTGATTTTCAGAGAAACATTGCGCCTAGGTAACTTCAGCGCACGTACCACTCTTCTAGTGACACACGTGATTTGCGAGCCCTGGTCCAAAAGTGCTCGCACAACAATAGAACGATTGTCCCTCCCAGTTAACCTGACCATGGCCGTAGGTAAGGCAGTGGCAGAATAATCATTCGTGTGAGAGACAAGGGTGTGGGTAGAATTGACTTCTACCGCCGGTGCCTCTGTCTGGTTCCTCTGACCTGTAGCATTGTCCTGTGAAATATTAGAATCATGTAACAATGAATGATGTTTCCTTTTACACAAATTACAAACATTCTTTGAAAGACATTGTGCTGCTGTATGTCCTCTCCTTAAACAATTAAAACATAATCTCTTCTGATTTGCAAATGACCTACGTGCTGACACAAGATCATTTTTGAAAGTACTACATAAATAGAGGGGATGTTTTTCCGTACAACGAATACATGTTTTTTCAACAAGAGTAGTTTGATGAACTTTCGCAATTTTACTATTAGATGTTTGTTTACCTGGTTTGTTATCTCTAGGCATAGAACTAGAAGTTTGTGCTGTCCCAACAGATTCAATTACACGTACACAAGTACACAAAAAGTCGTCAAGTTTTTGAAAGGTAGGAAGTTCAGAGTTAGATCCATTCAACGTTTCCCACTTGATGCGAGTGCTAGTGTCCAATTTGGTAATAATAACAAAATTGAACAAATCATCCCAGGCATCAACTGGTCTCTTTAAATTGATCAAGGCAGACCTAATATCATTGGCCTGATCGCGTAAGTTTTTCAAATCTGCAAGTGCAGATGACTCTTTAATTTTATTAATATCTAACAATGATTGCAAGTATGCATGAACAATAGCTTTCGTGTTATTGAACCTGTTGTTTACCAGTTGCCATGCTGATTTGTAATTGACATCTTTTACAGTTGTATTCTTCAAAATAAGAGAGGCGTCACCTGTCAAACCTGTCTTCAAATAGTGCAGACGCTGTACATCGCTGAGCCTAGGATTAGCATCGACCAAAGAAACAAACATATCCCGAAAATTTTCCCATTCCTTCAGGTTGCCATCAAACTTAGGCAAAGGAATGTTAAGAAGTCTCGCCGATGCACGTTCATCTGCCATAAATGAGTGTTCGAAACCTATAGAAGGATCACGTTGTAAGACAGGCTTGGCATATTGACTTAAAAGTTCATTGTAAAAGTCAAGCATGTTATCATAAATATCACTAATTGTAAGAAAAACTTCTTGTGAGAAATATGCCTCTTTTCGCAGTGTAGAATCTGCAGGAGTGTTGATCTCGATGATCGTATTCTGCAACTGGAACTTCTCCCAATAGCTGTTGAGTTTCTCCAAGCGCCCTCTGGTGATCGCATCTGTCTGCTTCTCCTTGCCCAATTTGCTGTAATTGGAAGCAGACCGCTCAATCAAGCCTCCAAGTTGAGCTTGATTTTGTATAAGTTGTTCAACATCAACCATGTCAACGCGGGAACTCAAATGGAACTCAAATCAGGAACTCAAGAACAAAATGTCAGGAACTCGTTGCAGTTTGATCTTGATCAAACTGTCCGCCCGCCCGGAGTGTCGTGCACTCACGCTTTCGACAGAATTTTTCCGCGTTTGAAAGTTCTGGAAAGTTTCGCGAAGTGGCAGAAATCGCAGCCCTAAATGGTTTGAAAAGTCATAAACAATTGAATTGATTGATAATCAATTGTGTAATGCACTAAAAGTGGCTTAAAGTGGCTCTAAATAGCATTGAAACTGTGTTCAAAGTCATCGATTCGGCTTAAAGTAGATGGACTAGTAGCTTGTCCAAGCGTCGAAGCCTCTCTGAGTAGCCACCGCTGCTGCTCGCCCGTCCTTCCCCTCTGGAACGTCCTGCTCCTTCTTCTCTTGCCGGCTATTGGCTGGAGGCGTGGCCCCTTACGTCACGACAAGGAAAAGAGTTCGTGCTTGCCCGTGATTTCTCGTGCGCAAGAGAGATGCCAATGATTCCTTTTTTTCAGGATAACTCGCGTTTTTGCAACTTGCCAATGTTGCAAATCGTTGCAAAATGTTGCAGGACACAGCATCCGGCTCGAAGGACCAAGAAATTGTTGTTAATTTTGACCAAAACAACTCATGCTGCTTCAAAAGAGGATACTTTTACTGTGTCCTGGAGGTCCTTTGAACGATATTGCAGGACGATGCTGACAGACAGGAGTAACGGAATATCACAACTCAAACCATTTCAGGGCACAAAAACTAACTTTTATTCAGTTAACTACCTTTAATCACAAAGATAATTGCCACGTTATAAATCTCGCACGCGCGTGTTTGAGCAAACAATTGCTAACAAACCTTAGTGTATAAATTAACACTACTTGTTATCGTCAAAAATACTACAATAAAAGTTCCACAGCGTCTTCTCCCTTTTTTTTGAACAAAGTCTTTTGCACGGCGTTTTAAAGGAACCGTAATTTCTCGTGCGACTAGCTCAGGGTATGGAAACTCTTATGAAAAGTGTGGGCAAAGATTTGCGGCAAATTTTAGTTCGCGCGGCAACATCTATGAGCGCGTTCAGCATAGAATTTTTT
>JABFPY010000117.1:0-12256 GCA_022817165.1 Phoenoteleia sp. ZL-2020 | reverse complement strand
CAAACATAAAATCGCGATAAGTATAATCATAATTAATTTCTTCACTAGTAGATTTCGAGAATATTTCCAAATGTAATGATGGGTGATAGATGTCGCAAGTTACTATTGTTTCTTCAGACTTACAGCAATGTATATCTGTATAATCTGTGAAAATTAGATCTAGTAAAGAATTTCTCTCATTATAAATGTCATTAATTTGAAATAAATTCAGCATAGCAATAGTGTCAGACAATATACCCATGCAGAAATGTTCTGTTGGATTAACGTCGGAACAACGTCGCTATAAGTCGAGATGACGTCAGTGAACGACGTTGGATCGATGTTGAATAACCATCGAAATGAAACACCTAATCAACGTCGTAAAACAATGATGATCCAATGTCGAGCGACAATGTCGATTCGACATTGAGAAACAATGTTGATCCAACGTTGCAAAACAATATGGATTCGACCTTGAGAAACGGTGTCGATGCAACGTTGCAAAACAATATAGATCCGACCTTGAGAGACAATGTCGATACAACGCTAAGAACCAATATTGATCCGACGTTGCGAAGCAATGTCGATCCAACGTTGCAAAACAATATTGATTTGACGTTTGGATTCAATATCGATCCAACGTTGCGAAACAATATTAATCCCATGTTCGGAGACAATGTCGATCCAAGGTTGCGATATATTATTGATCTGTCGTTGGAAGACAATGTCAATCCAACGTTGCGAAATATTAATGATTCAACGTTTAGAGACAATGTGGATCCGGTATTGAGAAACCAGCAATGTAACTCGAAATTTTCAAATATTTGTAATAAATATAATAAACGAATACTTCCAAATATCATATGAGGTCAAATAGCTCATTAGATTTTATTCAAGAACAACATAACATAATACTGAAATTGGATTTATATGCGAAACAAATGTCTTTTTTATAATATATTATTACAAAATATAAAATGTTGAACACTAACAAGAATGTGACGAAAGTAAAATACAAGAATATTAATTCTATTTCTTTGCTCTTCCACCATCACGGTCCTTAGCCCCAATCAGCCATCTACTGACATAAGTTAACACCTCATCAGGCGTAGTTTTGTATGCTTTTACAATTACATCTGAAATTTCATAATGAAAAGTATAACGAAAATTCAAATAATAACACAATATGACAAATAAAAGTATAAAAACAGTTTTGGAAGTGAGAAAGAAATAAGTTATTATTACTATATTATAAAATGCAAAATGATTATCACTTTAAATTAAACAGTGGGAATCTAAATTAAAAAATGAATAAATAATTGAAAAATTACGTAAGTAAATTATAGACTACTGCCGATTGAATATTGCATTTAATAAAGGTGTATACTATATATCATATATATCATACCTTGCAAACAATTGTACACCTGAGTGATTGAAAAATTGTTCTTTGTCTTCACCCCACCAGTCGACTTTCCTGTCGCTGAATATTTTTTCTGTACACCAACCGACATGATGTAGGCAAGTACTTTTCGAATCAAATCTTTGAAATTTGTGTTGCAAGCTGTGTAGGTCTGTATCAATGATTTCTGAAAAAAATTACAAAGTTCCAAATAAGTAAGTTAATTTTAATTAAACAGATTTGTATTAACCCTTGTGGAAAAAAATTGCTGAAAAACACCAAAAAAGTCTGAAAATTGCTTTGAAAAAGTCTGAAAATTTTTCTGAAAAACTCTGAAAAGGTTCCAATTTAAAGGACGTTACAGAAATTTTCAGAGTTGTTTAAATATTATTTTTTATTTGTGAAAATCTCTGAAAAAGTCTGAAAATCTCTGACGAGAAAAAACTTTATTTTTTTTCGAAAGTACGCTAATTTGTTAAAATAGTTAGTTTATAATATTTTTAGGATTTTTTCGTATTTTTTAAAGTTTTTTCTCGTCAGAGATTTTCAGAATTTTTCAGAGATTTTCACGAATAAAAAATAATATTTAAACAACTCTGAAAATTTCTGAAACGTCCTTTAAATTGGAACCTTTTCAGAGTTTTTCAGAAAAATTTTCAGACTTTTTCAAAGCAATTTTCAGACTTTTTCAGAGCAATTTTCAGAGTTTTTCGGTGTTTTTCAGCAATTTTTTTCTACAAGGGAAGAATTATATTTTTCAGGAATTAGTAAAATTACCTTTAAATGAGTTACATTTTAAAAAATGAATGTAATCCCATGGTAAATAATAAAATTTTTTCCAAATAGAAAAAATATATTTATGTAATGTACATGCAGTTTTAACCTTTTTACAACGAATTCGAACTTAGAACATTTTGGCAAACAAATGTTTACTCCAATAAATTTCTTCCAATAAAATTTTAACTCAAGTTTTTCCTTTAAGTGCACATTTATTATTCGATTAAAGAAAATTTAATCTAAGATACAAAAACTAATATACTGACGTAAAGCGCGCTGGTGCCCTCAGAAGTAAAATATACTATTGAATACAATATCTTTCAAGTTATTTATATTTCTGTTTTTGGTAAAAATATAGTTAGACTTTCAATTCGTTGAAGAAAAGTTTCATGTACATTTTTTATGTATGAAACGTTATCTTAGTAGAAATATAAATTAGATTTTTCATTTATTAGAATAAAATTATATCATTAAATCACAGGTTCAAACAATTGCAAAAAATAATGAAGAAATTTATATAATTATTTATCAACAGGAAAAAATTATTTTTAATATTTTTTTTGCATTTCAGGTATCATTCTTTAATTTTTTTGGTCAAATATAGGAATTATTAGAATGTTGGACAGTTTCCCCTACGGGGTAGCTGTGGTCTATTATACCAGGCTAATTATACGTGTCCTCACGTCCTAACGTATAAGACGGATACGTTCATTGAATCTAGCGTTATAAGCCACTGAAACCCTATAAAATATTTACAATACATACCAAACTTATCCTTGCATTTTCATTGTCAGTAAGCATCTGTTCGTATTGAAGAAAATCATCATATGTAGATAATGGAAATTTCACCTTCAAACTTTCATCTAGGTTTTCATTAGAATTTGCCATCATATTAATAGCATGCATTACTTCCTGCTGATTTCGTCTGATATCGAATAATATGCTTTGTTTAGCTTCATATATCTGTTTGCGTAGTTTTTCATATTTTTGGTCAATATATTGTTTAACTGTGGGACGTAAATATTTAATAATATTATTATTATTAATTATTATTCTTTTCAGTTAAATTTTTTTTTTTTTTAAATTTAATAGATATTTTGATTATTAATAAATAAAATTTATAAATATAACTATTGGGATCTGACATGGGGGCGTGGTTTTTAAAAAAACATGGCGTCGTTAAGTGTACTAGCAATTTTTAAATTATTTAATAACGAATTTATCCTTATAAAATTAACGATTTCTTAAGAAATAATTATACTTTTGTTTTATTTTTTATATTTTCTTTTCATTTTTTAAATTAAACTAATATTTCATTTTGGAAATGTATACTAAAAATAGTTCATCCAAATGGCGTATTAACACATGCCAGTTCCCAATAAATAACGAATATAATTTAACATTTAAATAAGTAGTAAACAAAATGTTTAAAAGACGTTTTAAAAAGCTCACAATATTCTTGTCACATTTTTATTGTATTTGATCCAATGGATTAAGTTGAATTTTTTGTTAACAAAGTAGTCAAATATATGAACATATAAAATTGCTTTTTAAGTAAAACGTGAAATTTTATTCAAAAAAAGAAAAAATAAAAAAAAGAGAGATAAATATACGTACAAATTTGAATTTATTTTGATATACTTTCAGGAAAAGGTTCGTTTGATTTATGACTTTCATCTTTGTTTGATGCTGTAATTATTGTAAAAATTAATTTCAATTTATTTAATAAAATATATTAATTAATTAAATTGTTTAACTACAAAATTGAATGTAAATAACTAATGAGTTAAAACGAGTTTTGTTAAAATAAAATTATTGACATTTTATCAACCAACCTGAACTTTCAGATAAATTTTCGTTATTCCTCAGTTTTGACAATTCAGCATTTTCGGATTCATTTGAACTGAGCGATGCCGTTTCTTGTCGTGAAACATCTATGTACGTATTACTAGAGACTTTCGTTGCAATACTAGAGACTTTGGTCGCATCATCAGAATCCTTCATTGTCAGCAATATAGTATCAGTATCACTCCCTGAATCACTAGAACTTAAAATCCTTCTTCGTTTTTGGAAATGCCCAACTTGAGTATCACCTGTGTGCTTCATTCTTTTGGTTCGTTTTCCATGTTCTGTTGTACATTAGTAATTTAATATTGGATAAAATTTAATATGGCTTTAATTGTATTATATAAACAGTATGTTTCATGAAATGAATTACCCAAATTTGTATTTGAAACTAAGTCTAACTCTTTGCTCGCATCGGCTTGATCAAGGACAACCACTTTCTCAGGATCTTCTAAAGTACTCATATAAGAAGTTAGTTTTTCGGCATTTGAGTCAAAATTTGTGTAACATTTTTCAAGTCTCTTCAGTCCTTGTTCATAATTCGCTAAAATCATTGTAAAAATAAAAATGTTCATTGATAGAATTCCCATTCACGTTGAACATAATATGGACATTATTGTTACCAAACTAGTACTTGCATTTATTTTAATACATTTATTATTTATGTGTAAGAATAATTTGTATAACCTTTAAATGTTACCTGCGTTAATTATTACTTCAATGTCAAAACTGCGCCAGTGTTTCTTGGGTTCAACATTGTTCATAACATATGAAGCCATTTCGGTATATTCTTTTATTGGCGGGTAAAAACACTTCAGAACATCTTTATCATTATGAATCCATAATATAGGAATTAAATCTATCAAAGTTCCATCATTTTTTTTCTTTGTTATAAATTTTACGATGCAGTATAAATATACTTTCGATGTCATTTCGTTGAAACTAAAAGAATAATAACACATTTATTTATATATTTTAATAACGGGGTGTCTAACGAAATTTTTATACAGAATTTTTGTTAAATTTCCCAGTTATCTAAAAGGTATTTCTAAGATTTAAAATTTATAGAAATAATTAAATTATAACAAAAATTAAAGAATACTATCAGTCTTGTTATTTGTCTAACTTATATTTCAAATAAAGTGGAATAATTTTTATTAAAAATGATTTATTTTAATAGTAACAGAATTGAAAAGGTCATGCAAATTTGTTGAAATTTGATATCTTGTAAAATTAAAACATAACAATTTAAAAATTCTTGGTTTATGAAAAAAATTCATAAACCAAGGATTTTCCAGGATGGAATCAAATTCCAGACTAATTTCCGGGTTTCTGGGTCACTAGACACCTTGTATCAGAAGTTGCAATCTTATTTACATTTCTGCGATACAGTTTGTTTATATATTTACATCTACTTAAAATATATAGAAATTAAATTTATAAATTACAAAAATGTATTCCAATAATGTCACAAAGATATGAAACGAAAATAAATAAAAGAATTTTGATAACTTATTTATAGACTATGAAAGTATCTTGAATATCAATAAGTTGAACAAAGACAACCAAATGTGTTGCAATGAAACAAAAGAACCCTAAGAAACTTTCTTAGTCTATTTCGCTTAAATTTTTTTCTAATTACCCTGATAACCAGTGTTTTTGATAACGATTTAAATAAAATTGAAATCAAGGCCCAAAATTTACATTAATTTTGGCTTTCAGGGTAATTATAATTTTAAATATTTTCATAATAATAGTAAGTAAAATCAACAAATAAATCTATAATGAAAATAATTCTACAAAAGTTGAATTGATATGGTATATACACACACAATATTAAATGTATTTTATGAGTTATTTTTTAAAAATTATTTACGTACCTCATATGCCTTCTCGTAGTCTCAGTGATTGAATAAAAAAATACAACACTATAATAAATCAAAACATACGTAGATATGAAAGCACAATTCAAACACGCGAGGGCTACACCGCTGTTGACGGCCAATAACTCTGAAATTGGCCGCGCAACTGGCAGCTGTTTATTATAAATTAGTAATACCTAGGTACATTTATGAAGCGAATTTTGAATATGATCACATGATCGAATAATTTATGAACTTTATTATTTTTATAATGATGATTCAGTTGCCGTTCTGTTAATATTAATTGTTAACTTTTATATATAAAGTCTTAATTTTGAACTTTAATATAGATATTAATTTATTAAATGAAGTTTTGTTAATTTAATTATTACTATTATAAAAATAATTTATAAATTTAATTATTTTTTATAATGATATTTTGGTTGCTGTTTTGTTAATATTAGTTGTTAACTTTTATATTTTAAAATATTAATTTTTAACTTTTATATAACTTTCATTTAAAAATGTTAGTTTTGTTATTTTTTAAAATATTTTAATCTAACTCTGCCCATAATAATTTTCATTTAAAAATGTTAGTTTTGTTATTTTAAAAAAAATTGTAATCTTAGTTTGCCCAAAATAATTTTTATTTAAAAATGTTAGTTTTGTTATTTTGTAAAATATTTAAATCTAACTTTGCTCAAAATAATTTTTATTTAAAAATGTTACTTTTGTTAACTTTTAAAAAATTTAATCTAATTTTGCCTTAAGCAATTTTCACAAAAGAAATTATTAATTTCTTTAATTATTGCCCAATATTACTTTAATTCGTTGCTTTATTTTAATTCCTGAAGCATAATACTTTAATTCTAGAAGCATAATATGTATTTGTTTTCATTTGAAATATAACTTAATTTGCGAAATAATATTTCAACTGCTGATATTCAAATTTGCTAAAATAAATTTTTAGTTACTAGGACAATAATACCATGTTCAATAAAAAAAAATTATATTTATAAAATATTTTATTTGAATATTATTATATTATTTTGTTCAATCTAAAATTGTTTTGAAATGATAAACAAATCTTATAATCTTAATGTAATTATTTATTGACATATATACATCGAAGTTATCTTGTGAATTGTGATACTTCAAACACAAAGTATTAGAAGTATTCGACGACACACAAATCACGTGACCTGACATTTGACTCGATGCAACATCTGGTAGTAGAGTTTCTCTGGTAACGAAAAACAACTAAACTTTTACTATGAAAATGCTACGAAGTGCCATACCCTTGCACTGCTCTGTACAATAATAGCGCCATCCGAATAACTAACGAATTTTTTTATTTGCAATAAACATTGCAAACTGAAAGTATTTTTATTTCCATTAACCGATACGACTTTTTTTACTAATTAAAAATTGCATTATAAACACAAGGTAAGTTTGAACGTATTTATGTAATAAAATTGAGCGATTATTTTTCGTAACGCCTTGAGTGAATGCCAGAAATGGGTCAACCTTTTTGAAAATAAAGTACATACATTTCTTATGTAAGATATCATACAGCGTATATCAACATTTTTGACACTTATCGTTTTCGATAAAGCGGTTCTGTGAGGTTCTGTTGGTTCTAGAACCTAACCGAACCTACTAAATTTGGCAGGTTCTGTGAGGTTCTAGAACCAACAGAACCTCACAGAACCGCTTTATCGAAAACGACAACTGTCGACTTTCTCAGTAAATACACATGCGATCGAAAAACAAAAAGATACGTGTTTATATTTATTTTCAATAGTGACTGCTCTCTGCGACATTTAATTATTCTTGACAAACTATATGACTCAAACTTAATTTTTTACTTTTTTAATAGAAAACAATTTTCAAAAAGTATTTCGCAAAATGTCAAGTACACGACGAGTAAAGAAGCATCGTCAATTGCGCCGTTATTCAAGTTACCTTGCAAATGAAGGTATTTAAAACAATAATAATGTAGAATGTTTAAAATTGTCAAAACCTTTAGAAATAAAGATGCCCTGTAAAAAAATGGAAATATGACAATTCACAATAATGAACTGCTTTCTTGAAAAAAGCAATAGGATTAAATAATTCCAATTGATTTTAATTTTGTTTTATGTCTTTCATAATAAACTCCTCTTACTTGTAGGAAATAGCTAATTAATAGTTTTCAATTTATTTCTATTTCTCGTAGAAAATAGACTCATTCATAACCAGAAATTATATTTTTTTAAATTATATATTTATTTTTTAGTTGGTTGCATTACGAGCATTATGTAAAGGAAATAGTGTTTTACGAAATCTAAGCAATAATAACAAAATTGAAAAGTAAAAAATGTTTATATATAATAAAATTAAGTGAGTTTATATATAATAAAATTAAGACAGAACCTAAAAATAGGTTCTGTCTATTTCCAAAATGATAGTAGAAAAGTTAATTGAAAGCAATAGAAATAAATTAAAAGAATTCCTATTTCCACTTTTTTACAGAGTGTATTGACAATGACACAAATGCTTAAAAATAATTATTTAATAATTGTTTTAGAAAACGCCAGTATTAGTTCTAACCAAGAAGTTGATGATTTGATAAATGTTGCGAATATGCCTCTACCTTTACCTATTGTTCATAATAAGGATGAGAATTGCAAAAACAATGTGGAATCAGAAAACTATGATACAAATTTAGAATACTTACAAGATCCTGGAATTTTTTCTGACGATGACATGAAAGATAAACACTATGAAAATATTTTAGAGTTTCCGCAAGCAGATGAAGATATTGAAATGGATGAAGGTATTTAATTAGATATTAAATAAGAATAAGTTAGTAAATTATATTTCCGTGTTGTTTTAATAACGCTTTACATTATTATTGACAATATATCAAATTTTTTCCATGTATTTCATTGACATAAAAGTTCATTGAATAGCAATGTATTACTTATATGATTATTTTACAGACATTAATAATACCATCGCTGAGAAAAAAACAATTCTTTCTGACAATGATTCTGATAACCCAGACAACGGGTTTTCGCTAATTTTTGAAACAAACTATAGGCAAGAACTAGAAAATGGAACTATTGAACAGAAGCTTCGAAATTGGACTATGAGGAATATCAAATCCCAAACGCAAAAATCTATGGATGAATTGCTATTACTACTTCGCAGTGAAGGACATACAACTCTACCTTGCTCAAGTAAAACTTTGTTTAAAACAAAGACTTCAGGATTTGAATCGCAACTCATATTGAACACAAAAAAATCATTTGGAGAATACAAATATTTCGGAATAAGAGCAAATTTAGAGCAGACTATTGATCCTACTGTTTTTACTGAAAAAGAAATAATAATACTTATTAATATAGATGGTGCTCAGTTTTTTATTAACAGCAAAAATAATGCGTGGCCTATATTAGGTTTAGTTCATAATATAGGTTACGATGCAAAACCTTTTTTAATTGGTATTTATTATGGTGCCGGAAAACCAGATTCTCTTCACGACTATTTAAATGACCTTGTTTTAGAACTTAATATATTACTTCTAAATGGGATAGTTATAAAAGATATCCATTTTTCTTTTGAGATTGCGGCTTTCGTATGTGATACACCTGCACGCGCATACATTAAACGAATTAAAGGCCACACAGGAAAATTTTGTTGCGAGCGTTGTACATGTGAAGGGACATATATGGATGGCAAATTGGTTTTTAGTAATGTCCATGCACCTGAACGTACAAATAATTCATATCGTGCGCAATCTCAACCAGAACATCATTCTAAAAAAGAATTATCTCCTCTTATTAATATTCATAATTTCGATCCAGTAAAACAGGTAATACTGGACCCTATGCATCTTTTTTATAATGGTGTCTCTAAAACATTGTTATCGAAAATGTTGAAAGGTCCAAAATATTTATGTCGAATAAATGATAATAAAAGATCAGAGTTGCAGGAATTGTTAAATATTGTTTCTCAAAGTATAACTATTGAATTTCAAAGAAAATCATTAGATCTTGATGAATTAGTACATTGGAAAGCGACGCAATTTAGATTTTTTTTATTGTATGCAAGCGGTTTGGTATTAGGTCATGTTTTAAAATCTGACGTCTATCGACACTTCTTACTATTGTTTACAGCTGTTCGAATTTTATCAAATAAAAAAGAGGCAGTTGCTACAGTTTTGTATGCGAAACAATTATTACTTAAGTTTTTCAGACTAATGCCGACGTATTATGGACAATCGTGTCAAACAATTAATTTCCATAACCTTATTCATATCTGTGATGACGTGTCGAATATGAAGAGATCTCTTGATGAATTTTCAGCGTTTATTTTTGAAAATTGTCTGGGTTTCATTAAACAGCTGTTAAAATGTCCTACCAAACCTGTATCACAAATAGCGCGACGTCTACATGAATTTCAAAATGGAATAGACAGTTCTGCTAAAAATGCATACCCTCTTGTATGTCCCGTGAAAAAAGTATCTTATGTACCTGTCGTGCGCAAACGAGAAATACAAGAAAAAAAAATAATTTTAGATGAAGTTAAATTAAACGGAATGACACTTAAGGCATGCTATCCAGATAATATTGCTATTACCGATAATGGTCAAATAATACAAATAAAAAAAATATTTGTTCGAATAATAGATGGACATCCTGAAAGTGATATAATCATAAAGGCAAAGTCGTTCCAGATAACCGGCGATTTTTTTTATTATCCTGTATCATCGCAAAAAATTGGTATATTTCGCGTTGAGAATGTTCCAAGAAATCTGTGTTGTTATTCTTTAAAATCTATTTGTAACAAAGGTATTTTCACAAAAATTGTAGACACACCAGTAGTAATTACGCTATTACATTTGTAAATAAAGCTTAAATTTATTACAAACTTACATGTTGTATAGTTAATAAATAAAAAATCTTGGAAAACATGCATACATGTTTCAAACTTTATTGTTTAAAATTAATGAAACCTTCTACATATAAATTTATTAATATTAAAAATAAAGTTGCTATATTTGATTTAAAAAATATTCTCACATAATTATAATTTACTAATTATGTTTTATTTATTTACTAATTATAATTTACATGAACCTATAATACTTACAATATATTTGTATCTTTCAAAAATATATCTGAAATATGTTTTCAAACAAAAATGAAATTATTTCAATAGAATACTGTAAATATATTACAAATAGAATGAAAATATTTTTATTGTAGGGAACGATTATTACATTAAAGCCTCTCATTTATTGTTTTATTATATTAACGTACTGGGAATGATAACAAACTGACGTTATTTTAAAACATTATATTGAAAAAAAAAATGTGTTAAAAAAGTTACAACTCTATACTAATTTGTAATATTACTGAAGAAAATATTTATGTTTCTATATAATATGGTGTCAATATGTGGTTATAAAAGATCAATGATATTACACAAACTGGTATTAACGTTGTTATACAATGTCATGACAATATTGTTGAGCAATGTCGAATCAACGTTGTTATGCAACTTTTTGTCAACGATGTTTATCGACGTTGTTTTTAAACGTTGTATCAACGTTGTTTTACAGTATTATTACAATATTGTAAAACAACGTCGTATCAATGTTGTTACACAACATTGTATCAAGGTTGTTTATCGACGTTGTTATTGAACGTCGTATCAACGTTCTTTTATAGTGTCATAACAATATAGTAATATAACGTAGTATTAACGTTGTTATACAACTTGGTATGAAGGTTGTTTATCGACGTTGTCAATTAACCTGGTATCAACATTGTTATACAACTTGGTATCAACGTTGTTTATCCACGTTGTTGTCCAACGTAGTATCAACGTTGTTCACCGGCGATGTTTTACAACGTTGAATCGACAATGGTAATAAAACTGTTCCAACGTCGGCATTTTGTTGATAATCAACGTCGAAAAAACAACGTTGTTCCTACGTTGAACCGATTGGCAGAGTCGGAAATTTCTGCATGGGATGTGAATAATAATGATATATGATGAATATAAAATGTATAATACAGATTATTTACAAAAATTATTCAGACATTTTTCTGTTTTAGTACGTCACATGTTACGAGTTTAAATAACATTGGAAATGTTAACAGGACATTCCAGTCAAAAATGATTAATTTTTAAGAAAAATTTAATAAATGTTTTAGTGTATTTTTCAATACTTTGAAGTTATTTCTTTCAAATGTGCATACTATGTCGTGATAATTATTAAAATATTAATTGAAAAATTTACTGACTTGTGGAAGTGAAATCAACATCAGCATTGATCAATTATGTGCCAAATTATGTTTTAACATAAATGTGTATAGTTAAACATATAATATTACAT
>JABFPY010000116.1:0-12280 GCA_022817165.1 Phoenoteleia sp. ZL-2020 | reverse complement strand
AATCATGGCTGTCAAAATAAGGTTTGACTTTAAACGACAAGGAGTGCCTAATGCGCATGTTTTCGCTTCCGCCTAGACCCGAAACCGTCATGTTGATCCTAGATTGCTTCAATCTCAAGTGTTGGGCTAGCGATTCGCTTATAAACGACGCTTCTGAGCCTTGATCTATCAAGGCTCGACATTCGACCGCGCGACCTTCATTGGAGATTAATCTCACTATTGCAGTGGCTAAAAGGACGGTTGAAAATCGCGTGGAGTTAAAGTGCGCGGTGACTGCTCCGCTCGGACCTGGAGTCGGTGCGTCGTTCACGGTCGCCGCGATCGACGCTTGACTAGGCGAGCCACCAGCAGCCTTTTGGTACCGCGGACCCCTTTCACTATCGAAATGCAACAACGTGTGATGGCGTTTATTGCATTTCTTGCAAGAATGATCGCTTTTGCAATCGGCATAGGAATGTCCGAATTGAAGGCAGTTTAAGCATAACTTTGCTTGCCGTACTAGATTCTGACGTTGTTGTACGGCAAGCCCCTGCAGTTTTGGACATCTGAAGTTAGCATGTCCTTCCGCGCAGAACGCGCATTTGACTCGATTGGCCTTTTCTGATTTTGACGCGTTATGGGAGGATCGCGTTTGTTTTGGAGTCGCTTTGTTTTTTGAGCCTGAACAATTCATCGCCTCAATTGTTCGGATTTTCTCCTCCATGAAGCGCGTGAAGTCTAACAATGTCGGAAGATCGGTTTTGCCCGACAGCGATTCTTCCCACGATTGGCGTAATGGGTTGTCTAATTTTAATGCTAATAACTGTATTAGCAGTGGATCCCAATTTGAAACGTCGATCTGCACGTTTTTCAGGGAGTCTAACACTAGGGTGTATTCGTTTCGAAAGGATTTTAATGAATCTAGATGGTCTGCGGAAATCGATCGTATCGAGATCAACCGATTTAATAATGTCGATACAATCATCCGTTTGTTATCGTATCGCGTTTGGAGAATATTCCACGCGGAATTGTAATTTTCGCTCGTTAGTGATAACGCGGAAACTACGGTAAGCGCTTCACCCGTCAATGTGGTTTTCAGGTACTGAAACTTCTGGACATTCGACAGGGAGGCATTACCGTGAATTACCGTATCGAAAATGTCACGGAAACTAGGCCATTCCGCGTAATCTCCGGAGAATTTTGGCAGGTCAATTCTCGGTAATTTAACCTGCGGGCTTGCGTGGTGCGAAGGAGTCGCGAACAGCGGCGACGAAGTGCTGGCTTGCGCTTCAAGCACGGATTGGTGTATGGAATTCATGTGGTCGGTAATGAATTCCTCGGCTAATTCGAATTTTGCTTCGACAACGGCGAATACTTCATTGGTGAAGTATTCGTATGAACCGCGATCCTTTTCGTCGATATTCGAAAGGATTTCCGCGTGAAGCCCGTTTGCCTTTTCCCAGTAATCGTTTAATTTAGTTAAACGATCTTTTAAATAAGGCACTGTAAAATTATTAACGCCTTTTTTTTTCGTGTTTGTTGTTAGGCGTTCTATATTATGGCCGATTAACGCGACTTTCTGCGCGCGGACCATGAGGTCCTTTTCGTCCGCCATTTTGTTTGCCGCGTGGCGTTTTGCAGGTACGCGGTTCTTATGCTCGGGTTTTTCCGATCCGACTATCGAAGGACCAAAATTTGTTGCGTATGCGGAGGTTTTTTCCTCAATTTAATTAACAACAAAAAAAGGAAAGTTAACCTACCGTTTCCGCCCGCTTTGCGGTTCGTTTTTTGTTCGAAAAATCTACCCGAGCGGGGGAGTACTCAACGACACGCGGAAAAACATACAGAAATAAAATTGACGCAAAATAGTATTTGGTTTATCTATTTATTCGGCGAACCTTTTTCTATACATGTAGGAACGAGTTTTCGCTCAGTCCCTGCGCGAATTCGCGTCTCGAAAATTACGATTTTATTCTTCTCGCCGTCTTCGGGGGCGAGTCGCACTGCTCTCTCTCTCTCTCGCTCTCTCTCTCTCTCTCTCTCTCTCTCTCTCTCAGGCGACGTTCCGGCGCTCGGTGGCTGGAGCGCGAGGTTCCGTGGCGATTCCCGGCGCGGACGTCGAGTTGCTTCGCGAACGGTAGTGGGCGGCCACGGCTCGAACGGTTCGAGACCGTGGTTAGCGCGGCGGATTTGACCGTCGCGTCGCGACCTGGAAATAATTTCCCTATCCCACGGGGTTTACGGCGATCGCACACGGGAAGCGATCGTCGGGAGGCCGTGGTGCCCACGGCCTTGCTCTTTGGTAAGGATGCCGGTCGTCAGGGTGCCCCTGGACGACGGCGAGGAAAGGAGGGTCAGGAGGGACCGGTCGGCATTGACTTACAGTCGTAGTCGGCTGGCTGCTTGCTACGGCTTTTCCAGCGTAAGTGCCGTGTCGGCGCGGCGTTATCGCTATCGAAGGCTCGAATTTGATCGTCCCCCTCTTCGGCGGAGTGGGGAATTATACGTGATAAGAGAAATTCACGTATCGCTCGCGGATTAAAATAAACATGCTCGCGAATACAAAATAAATAAGAAAGCAAAAATAAAGGTATCAAATTTTATTTCAGCCAGAGTAAAATAAAATAAAATAAAATAAAATCTATCTAATCCCGAACAATTACAATTATTATTCAAACAAGCTATAGTATAACGATATCTGTATTGAATTTTGCTGAATAAATTATTGACTTTAAGAAAAAGATCATTTATAAATTCTACAGCATCTTGCTGTAATGAATCCTCATATTTTTCATGCGCAAATTTTCTAATAGCTAATATATCAATGTTCCTATTTTTATCTGCATGCATGTAATTCCTAAAAGTTTTCAACAGTATATGGTCTTTTGGTAATTTCATTATTTCATTTTTAAGAGAATTAGAGTTGAATATACATTGTATTACTGAGTTAGCATAACATGACTTTTGATCTTCATTTTTTAAGCCACGTAAGGAATTTTTACACAATTCTGGTTTATCTATTATGTTTTCAAAATTTTGACAATTGTTTGCTTGTTTTGATAAAATCCATTGATTATCAATCACTTTACTGAAATTATTATTTTTATTCAAATTAATAAGCGGTAAATCGGATCTATATTTCGTTTTTAATCTATTGTATTCATGTACTGCTTGATCATTGGCTTTTATAGAGCAAGGATCAAAATTAATTAGATGTAAACCTTCGATAGAAGTAACTCTGGATAATGCAACATAAACTTGACCAAAAGCAAACATATTATTTCCTGCGTCTACAACGGCGGTTTTCAAACTTATTCCTTGAGATTTATGAATAGTAATAGCATAGCTCAAACACATAGGAAATTGTTTTCTGGTAATGAATACTTTGTTAATTAATTCAAATTTAACATTGGCTCGTTCTATAGTATGTTCTATGAAAATTTTATAGATTATATCATATTTTTGCACATTTTCCGACTATCATTTTAATATTATTTATAAATATTTTTCGAAATATCCTTTTAAATATTGCATTAACATTCGGTTTCCCTTAGAGAATATATTATTTAACTACGTTTGATATTATAACAAAAAAGACTGATAATATAATAGTAATGTATCATAACGACTTTATTTAACCACGATTGTTTTATTAGAGTTAGTATAAGAATATGCGATAATATGATAGTAATATATTAACAAAGATTGTTTTATTAGTTGGTTAAGAATATACGATATTATAAAATAATTATATAATATTATTATGTGTTCAATAAATAAAACTATTTTAAAATATCCTTGATTTTATGCCTTCCCTTTATTCAAAATGAAAATCCAAAATAAAAATCTAATTAGTTTAAGAATATACGATATTATAAAATAATCATAAAATGTTATTATGTTTTTAATATCCTTGATTTTATGCCTTTCCTTTATTCAAAATGAAGATCCAAATACGAAATAAAAATCCTAAATTAAAATCCAAAATCAATATCCAAAATACAAATCTAAAAGTAAAATTAAAATTCTATTTTTAAAATCATCATAAAGTAAAATCAGAAACCGTATGCAAAATATATATCGTAACGACATTATTTAACGAAGATTGTTTTATTAGAGTTAGTTTAAGAATATACGATATTATAAAATAATAATAAAATGTTATTATGTGTTTAATATCCTTGATTTTATGCTTTGCCTTTTTTCAAAATGAAAATTCAAATCCGAAATAAAAACCTAAATTAAAATCCAAAAACTAAAATTAAAATTCTATCTAAATCATCCTAAAATAAAATCAGAAACCGCATCCAAAATACATAACGGATTATCTGCATTTTTAAGCAAGGTATTTTATTGTAAAATTATTATAGAAAAAACTTCTTTAAAATAACGAAATAAAGTAATGGTCTCGATGACTAGGTTTTATTATTTATTTATATCACACATTAAAATGATGAGAATGTGCCGCCGCCAACGGCGCTTAGTGAAAATTGACATTGGATTTGAATGTCGAATGATGAGGAGAAAAGTCAATGACATTTCTGTTAAAAGGCTGCTTTTAATTAATGACTAATTTATTTATTAAAAAATAAAGTTTAAATAAAGATCACTGACTTGGGTTTTATATTGTAACGTTTTACTTTTCTCTATATCAGAGGAAGGATAATAAAAGATTTTACTCACGAATAAATTCATAAAATTTCTCTTTATTTTAAATTAAATTCTCTCGATTATACACATAAATATTGGGTCTGGCTTCGGGAATCGTTAATCTTTGTTAAATACCTATTTCCTAAACAAAAAATGATGCTTCCTTCTTATCTACTAAACTTAAATCTACTTGGCGTTTCCGAACGCATCGCATCGCTATTTAATTCTAAAGTCCGCTGCTAATTAACCCTAATTCTATACTTGTGCGCGCTCGCACCGCGTAAGCACACATACGTTTGCTAAATTTACTTATTTATCCTACGTTAATGGAACCTTACGTTCCCAAGTAAAATTTTGGTCCAGTTTTTTAAAAGAAACTGGCTAGTTTTTACTATGTTTTGGCCAGGAACTGGAAAGGAAACTTAGCCAGAGACTGACTAGTAACGTCACGCTGTGTATCCCTAGTCGCTATCCAGACAAACTAAACAGAGTCTAGCTAGTCACAGGCCAGAAACTATCCAAGCACCATTTGCAAATTTTGTTGGAATCTAGCTTGGAAATTCTGGCTAGACAAAAACTAGCTAAAATCTATTGCTGTTATTCATTTCTGCAAAAGAAGCGGATTAAAATAAATAAAACTTGAAAGTGCAATTGTCTTGAACAAATTTATTTCTTATGTTTATATATAAAATTTATATTATAAAATATAATATAACTTAATAATATATTTATAATAAAAAAAAAACTTATTTATCATCGGCGTCATCGGAGTGTGCATCATCAACGCTGAGGGTTTTATTTGGCTTCTTCTTGGTCTCTTTCTTGACTCGGCCGCCGTCCCAGTCGTTGACGTTGATCATGACATCACTGAGTGACTTCTGGATTTTAATCTTCGAAAAGTTTTTGTTCTCAGTTTTGGCATTAATGATGAGAAAAGCTGAAACAGATGACCATATATATTAATTATTATTTTAATTCAATTTTGATTATAAATAATATTTACAATTTAAATATTAAAACTTACTTTCAAGAACACTATAAAAACGGGTTAAAATAAGCACTCTTTTGTCTCCCGTTTTTTTCAGGGCAGTGAATTTCAATGCGACATCTTTTTTGAACGTGGCTTTCATAATCGCAGTAATATTCCTTGTTAGTGTTATATTTGTATTGAACAGAGATACCAAAGTATTTTCCTGAAAGAATAATAAAAAATGATATGTCTAAAGTTTCAACAGTGATATTCAACGAATTTTAATAATCTAGATAAATGATTATCATAAAATAATCTTTAAAAATAATCTTCATTACATATTCTTCAGAAATTATATTAGATTAGCTCTAAAGATTTTCTTAGTAGAAATTGTTTTTTCACATTCTTTGGTGAATATGATTTTTTTACGATTTATTAGTGAATATAGTTTTAAAAGATTGTATAGTAAAAATAGTTTTTAAAGATTCATTAGTCAAGATCATTTCTGAATATTTATTGATGAAGAACATTCTTAAATTATCTTTCGTGATGATCATTTATTTAAATTATCAAAATTCGTTGAAAATCAACGTTTGAAAATTCATGTAGATTAAAAAAATGAAAATTACGTTAGGTTGTAAATAAATTATAGGTTAATATAAACATAAACTTACGAAATCCTGCGCTACTTCCTTTTCCAACAATTTTTCATCAAACAGGTCGAATTCTTCCAAGCTTTTAATAGGTAATTCGATGTGATACTTGTTCTCAAACGTTCCGGCATTTACAACATCGAACTTCCTGCTGTTTTTCTCCAAGCAAACTGTATCCAACTTAGCTGACAGGTCTCTCATTTTTTCATTCAGAGGCTGAATGTGGACTTCTAGTATCTGCTCGATTTTCGGCAACAGATATTCAACTAATCCTTAAAATGGAAAAATATCAAATTAGATTTTATGATTATTTTCAAATAATAGGTTCATAAGAATAGACAAACAATAGTTTTTGATAAGGATATGATTTTAGTTTCTAGAGGTTTTTCAAAAATTTGTCTCACTTATGATCGTTGAATTATTTTGTTCAAAATAATTTTGCTGAACTTAATCTTTGGATCTGCTGGATTCGTTGTCACCTAATTCATCTATTTTTTTCAATTTCTTAAATTTTCCAGGTTGTTTATCCTTCTTGGATTCGACGATTGAGTCAATTGCTGGTGTCGATGGTGTTGCGATTGAATGCTTTGCTGGTGTCGCTGATATTATTTTTTTAGTTACTGCCTTATTGATAGCCAGCTGCTCCTTGTTTTTGGTCAGACCTACTAAAATAAAAAACGAATTTAACTGTTTTAATTACACATTTTCATCACTAACGATAGTTATCAATCAACACACTTAAAAAAACAAGCTTACTAATCCTAATAACACACATATCCCTAAAATGTACCAAAAATATTTCTGGAATATTAAATATTCTCAGAATATTTCTAGCACATTGTATAATGTTTGTGTTATTGGGGAAATGACACAACTGATAATTTTAACTTGTTTTGACTAAGACTTTGAATTATTTCAACCCAAAATTAAGTAACTATGTTTAATTAAAACAACTCAATTTTATTAAAAGTAACTAAATTTTTAGTCATTTTGACTAAATAATTGAGTCAAACATAATACACAACTATAGCTTTAGTTGTTTCAATTTAGTTGTTTGTTGATGAAGCGCTTAAGAGTATGTCAATGTAGATTACGAAATAGAAATTATCAGTTTCCTGCCAAAAGTTGTATTTGCTCTAAAGTTACGCTAGTTAATTAATCGTTATAAAATTGTTTAATATCGAGTCTACATAATATTTCAAAAAATTGTCATTTTAATTTGTATTTAAAACAACCAGTTGAAAAATTCTTAAGAAATTATTTTTTCACGTTTGTATTCTAATCTCCAAAATTTACCAAAAACGAATTTATTGAGAATTTTCAAAGTGTACTTTTAAAATACAATTTAAAAAATTACAGAAATTTTTGAAATTATATAAAGAATTAATGTAAATGTATTTCCCTGTACAGTAATTAATTAATAAATAAATGATTGTCGTAAAACATTGTTGCTGCTTAAGTTATCTACTTTATCGACATTATTCATTTTGACATGCTTTTAAGGGGAAGTGAAATCTATACAGATTCTTAAGCTAGCCTATTGGATACTAACCAGAAACTTTGTCTTTTCCTTTTCCTCGTTTTTTTGACTTCTGCTTCTTGTGATACAAACTGGCATTCGAAGAGGACGAGTCATTACATCCATAATCTGAAAAAATTCATTCATATAAATTTTGTGAATCTTTAACAAAAAGCTGAACCAACATTTACTGATTCAGCATGTATATATGTGTACACATTTTTGAGAATTTACCCTGAGATGAATTGTTTTCGAAAGAGGAATTCAATTCCTTGTCGCTATCGAACTTCTTCAAATTTTGTTTGTCCAAAACTAGCATTTTCTCTTGTTTTATTAAACTGATGATGGCATTTTTATTTTTTTGCGACTGACCTTCTCCATCAGTCGTGAAAACACTAGCTTGTTTCTGGAGTAATTTTAGCTTAGTTTCCGCTTCCCGATAACTTTCTATGAGTTTAAAATTGTATCAAATATATTTTCTAACATATATTTATTTGTTATTTTTTTTTGTAATGTTTTTTTCGAATATTATTATTATAATTATAATTATAATTATTTTGATTATTATTACTATTATTAATTAATTAATTACAAATTATAATTAATTTGTAATTGTAATTGTCATACTTTTTTATAATTTTAATAAACTTACTTGCACGCCCTTTTAATTCCACTTTCCAACAATCCCAATCGACTTTAAAATCATCCAAATTTTTTATCATTTCTTGTATCCCCTTATAGAAAAAAAAGTCTGAAAATGTCTGAAAAAATCCGAAATAATATGAAAAATAATCTGAAACATACTGAAACAATCTGAAAATTTGTCTGAACAGGTCTGAAAATTCTCAATTTCATCAGTAATTCAGACGTTTTCAGACATTTTCAGACTAAAAAACTAATACATCCTGCAGCATGAATTGAAAGAGTCTGAAATGGACTGAAAAGATCTGACAAACTCTGAAAAGAGATGAATTTTTATTGGTAAAATAGTTATATATTTTCAGAGCTTTTCAGACTTTTTCAGAGTCCTTCGAACAAGACCATAATTGTATTATCCTGCAGCATGAATTGAAAGAGTCTGAAATGGTCTGAAAAGATCTGACAAACTCTGAAAGGAGATGAATTTTTATAGGTGAAAAAGATATATATTTGCTGAAAAAGTCTGAGAAGCTCTGAAAATGTATAACTATTTTACCAATAAAAATTCATCTCTTTTCAGAGTTTGTCAGATCTTTTCAGTCCATTTCAGACTCTTTCAATTCATGCTGCAGGATGTATTAGTTTTTTAGTCTGAAAATGTCTGAAAACGTCTGAATTACTGATGAAATTGAGAATTTTCAGACCTGTTCAGACAAATTTTCAGATTGTTTCAGTATGTTTCAGATTATTTTTCATATTATTTCGGATTTTTTCAGACATTTTCAGACTTTTTTTTCTACAAGGGTTGGGTAGCTTACCGCAGCATAAACGATCTAGGTTAACAAACGATAAATATAAGAAAGGGAGTTTAACTAAGAAACCAAATTCGAAAGAAATGTAGAAAAAATACAAATAAAAATTCAATTCTAATAGCTTGAAAAGGAAACCCCAGGTCTCTACAGTTAGAGCAAAACGACAATTGTATACAAACACATTCGGTATTCTGTCAATTCTTGGACCAGCATTAAAATGTAAGATAGATATAGCTTTAAAGGTCCCAATAAATAGGTTGGAAGAGTTGAATATTTAAATTCTATTTTACTCTTTCGATTTGACGGCTGAAAGCTTCAACTCAAATCAATGCCGATTCAAAATATTAAATACTAACATTTAGAATCAGTAATTATCAGTATATACTGATACAAAATAATCGGCAAAATAGTTAACAATATCCGGAGAGCTAAACTCGTGAGAGCAAAACTCGTACATAGAGGCAAAATTCGTGAGACGTAATAGCAAAATCGGAATTTCTCTTTTTAATATTAAATTTATTATTAATCAACTGCTATAACAATATTCATAAAATGTATAAAACGATTTGGAATAATAATCATAATTGTCTAATTTATAAACTGTTGAAGTTTCATGCAATCGTGAAATAATAATTAAATATATCGGAAATGAGATTATAAATTGAAATATTGTCAAGCTTATTATTCAAGGAAAAGAATGTATTATTTAAGCAATAGTAAGTTGTATCAGAATTTCGTTGATTTTTCAATTTTGATTGCATAAATATATTGAAAAAAGATTATATAGAAGATAAAAAGTTGAAAAAAGAAACTTATTTAAGATTTTAAAGAATTAAAAAATTAGTGGCCCGTAATTACAAACAAAATTATTGCATTTTTTCTTGCGCGGAGCGTGGCTTGACTTGGCGTGGGACTTGCGTGTCAGCCTTGGCGCCCCGCTTAGCGAATATACTGGGCCTCAATTTTTAATTGAGGCCCAGTACATTGTAATCAGTTTCTAATCGGTCTTATGCTGGATAATATCGAATAATCATTAAAATTGCAATAATTTTATGCAATTTTAATATAATTCGGTTATATAAATTAAATAGTGTAACTGCTTAATAATTTGATTAACTCATTTACGTAGACCTGTAAATAGAATTAATAAAACATATATTGATCATAGTATCAGTCGCTGCAGAAAAGTACTTACGTTCAATTTTATTCAAGCCTAGTGGAATAAAACAATGAAACTGACGCGTAATTTTAATAGTTTTGCACTAATTTATTTGAAAATTCAAGTAGTTTTCTTCAAGCATGTGATTTGCTGCACTACAAAAGGTAAATTTAATTTATAGAAAGAAACCAACTGTCCAATCAAAAAGATGTTTTGTTGTTGTCAGTTGATCGTTGTATGATTAGTGTAAACTAATTCTGTGGGCATGATTTTTAACTTTGCTACTCAGCATAATCATCCGAAAAATAAATAATCTTCTTTATATTTCGCCCTTGACTTATTATTTTTTAAATATGACACAAATTCATCAACAATGATTTATTTTAATCATATATTTTAATCATTAATTTTGCAGATGGAGCGGGCTCCCAATATAAGAACAACACGCAGAAAAGCGATTTGTTGTTTTAACAAACCGAATTTTGTTAAGTGAATTTTGTCAATACCTATAAAGTATTTTGTTAATTCAAATAAAAGTAATATATAAATCAACAAAATAATATGTACAAAATATGGTTTGTCGAATTAACATAATGTTTAGTTTGAATTAACAAAATCATTTTGTCGCAAAATATTTTGTTGATTCAACCAAATTAGTTTGTCGATTAACAGTACAATAATGCGCATCTGCGCATGTCGCGTAGATCGCGCCGAATCCAGCTTGCATCTTGAGAACATACCTATTTTACAGAACATACCTATGTTCTGTAAAATTTCCAGTACCAATATACAGCTGTACTATAAGTGAGAATACTCTATCATACAATTTCTTTGACGTGTCTTGATGTTTCTATCTGTTTTGGTTTATTTACTGATATCCTAAAAGAACAATCCCATTTATTGAACGTTGATTCTCCGTAGTATCAACGTAAGAACGTTGAATCTATGATAACGTATATGTTATGATAGATGGAGTATTCTCTCGCACAGTACAGCCGTCGAAACTACAGATTTTACGGAGAATCCTCGTAGAAATGTCTGCAAATCTCCAGCGAATCAACGTCTTCCTAATTTAATGGGTATGCTCTGTTTTAAAAAGATTTAATGGGTATGCTCTGTTTAAAATATTCCATAAAATAAGCAATTTATATAATACTGTAAAATAAAACAATTGTTCTCTTGAATTATTAATTTTTATTTACATAATATTAACATGATTCCAACTAAGTATTAAGAAATAAGTGGCTCCCTCCTTTTGGTTTGAAACCTTGGCCCCCCGTTTTATTAGAGAAAAAAAGGGTTAATCCTCAATTGGAAATTATTTATTCCAATTTTCTAACTCCTTGACCTCTAGCACTCTGCACAGCTGTAAATATTTTTGTAATAAAAATTGATGATAGATTTTTGTAATCAAAATTTATGACACTTTTAATTGATATATCAGTATTTTTAATCTTGCTATAAGCATTAAAGTATGTAATCAAAATTGTAAAAATTCTATTCTAACCCTTTTTTTCTGTCAGGGCTACGATAATTTGCAGAAAAAAGCACGACGCCAAGGTTTCGGGCTATTTTGCTGAGATTTCTGTAGATTTGACATTTAATTTGGTTATTTGCTCATATGTAGTTGACATACTATTTTGAGATTTGAATATTCAGTTTTAAGTTTAAAGATTCAAAGTTTGTAATTTAAAATGTAAAACTTAGCTTTTGAACACAGAATTAATATGATATTTAATTTGGTTTTAATTTCATTTAAACCTTTTTTCCAATTTTTTTTTTTGGAATTTACGAAAGTTTGAAATATTCAAAGTTTTACATTTTTCTTAAGCTTTACAGTTTTGTTATGATTTGTGAAGTGTTTTTGAGGATGTGTTTGCAAAAAGTACATATATTATC
>JABFPY010000115.1:0-12297 GCA_022817165.1 Phoenoteleia sp. ZL-2020 | reverse complement strand
TGATTGTGCGAATTGCCCAATTATTCCCCAATATTTGCCGAATAATTCACCAAAGTTCCGTTTCCAAAATTTACCAATTTTTACTCAATTTTTGAATAGGTTAATTTGTCTGTTATTATTCAATACGCACGATTCGTAAAAACTCGAGAACAGAGATTTTCCAAAATCATGACTATTGTATAATAATTAAGCAATTAATCTATTGGAAATTGAATTAAAATTGGGCAATTCTAAAGACGAAACTGGGGAATTATGTTACGGTTTTCACAATCAGAATAACTTTATAGGGCTATTAAGAATTAAGATTTTTATTTACATTATTGATGTATTTATTAATATTTTAATTTATATATAACTAACACTCAAAGAGAACCTCAAAGTTAAACGAATTCAACTATTCGCCCTATAATTACTTTATGTAATATTCTTGGAAGGGATGTGGAAAAGTGATAAAACGTTCAGGGAACGACAAGTATTCTCTTAATTCAATTATTAATTTATTAAAATAAATTATTATTTAATTGGGCAATTATTAGCCAATAATAGTGTCGCAGCTGAGGACAAACATTGCTCAATTCATGTACTATACATGAATTGGGCTTAAACATTACCCAACATGTATTATAAGTGTCCATTTATTATACATGTAATATGCACATAACATCCGTTATTATATATTAAGTTATATTTAGTTATATAATTTATCTATTAATGTATATTTATGCTTATTTTATTACATTTCTCCATTAAACCTAGAACTGTATACAGGGGACCTGTAGGTCCCCAGCCATTTTTTAAATAAGCTTTACACAGACAAATTTTGTTGTTTCCTTTTCGGATTTTTGTATTTGCTTTGGAATTTTATATAAAAATAATAATATTTTATATGTGCTGATCTTTTGTAGACTCTAAAGAACAAGTTTAATAATAAGTTGCAAAAAATTGAATACAGATAACCTCAACCACAGATAAAAGGTTGGGGATTTGTAGGTCCCCAGTATACGGTTTATGTATGTAGAAAATAGGTATACAGTTCTAGGGTTAAATATATGTAATATGTGCAAATTATTATATTTACCATTCCAACCTTCTTTACAATAAATGTAAAAAAAATGTTTGATATTTTATTATAATTTTCTTATAATTGGAATTAATTTAAACTTCCATCTGTCAAAATAAAGGCCAAATGTACAATATCCTAAGTTCAGACTCCGATTATAAATAAAAATATAATTTCACAATTAAATAGAAGAGGCAATGTAATGTATTATCTTGTATGTAACTTATTTGTATAATTTTTGATAAACAGAGAATGTATTATAAATGTTTATAAATATTAATTTTGTAATATATATGCTTTGCATGCTTCCTGGATATAACAAAACAGTAAAGAAGTTTATATTTATATTTGCAAGAAAAAAGCAAACATTTAATTTTACAAAATTAATTCATATTAAAAAATGTTTTTCAGACAATATGTTTGAACTTCATGTACAATAAATGTTTGTTTGTTGAAATATAAATATCATGGTGTATTTGATTGCTCAAACCAACAACAATTATTGTTGTAAATGAGATGTGAATATGCCAATTATCTTTGTTCATTTTCAGAGGTTAGAATGTTCTGTCTTACTTATCACGGACTCAGTGCTGTGGCCTACACGTCTCAGTCGTGTGGTACGCTTTCCGTGTAAAATAATTGGGGGATGACAGATTCATCTTACTTTTGACAGATTTATTTCAAGTATGCAATCATTTCCTTCCTGAATTATTAAAGAAAAATAATCTAATTACAAAAAATTAAGTCACTTAAGGGTTAGAATTACAAGAGCTATTAGTTTATTATTCACAAATGTTAAATAAAATAACAGAAATATTTAATAAGTGTAATTACATTGTCTAATCTGACTTTTTGACAAATGACTCTGATCTATATGTAAACAATTATAAAAAAGTACATATCATCACCCCCGTGGAACAACGTTCAATCTCCTATGTTAAATACATAGGAGATTGCACGTTCTTCCACAGGGTGAAGATATATTAAACTAACTAACATACAAAATGACGTAACATGATTAACATTTTTAGAGGTTATGTCTTGTACTTTCATTATAATTTATTTGTTTGCAAAGTTTCTGTTTTGTCTTACTTATCAGACCACGTAATATATAATTATATATAAATACCTTTGATGGTTTTCTAGTTTATTTGTAATATATATGAAAAGAACAAATAAATATCACAAAATATTATTTTCACTTATGCTAATATTGGAGATACATGCAATTTTCTAACTGCACTCTGAAATCCATAGTGTTAGTAACAAGGTGTAGCGTTCCGCTTTTAAAACCACTTTTTGATTGGTTGGCAATTTATGTATAGCTTTTACTTTGTAAATTCATTCCGTCTGTGATGCCAATAGGAGGACCGGGTAATATATCTATCTGTCTGTTGCTATTGTACAGGTTAAACAAGGAAATAATATAACGAGAGTACTGTCGATAATACTATCGAGAATGCTATATCGAAGTTTGGTCAATCCTACTTAGGGCTCGTTCACATAGAACGCAAACGCATGCTTCAGTATATCTATATTTATCATATATATAGATATACTGAAGCATAGTACGTCCATTCTATGTGAACGAGACTTTAATAGTGAAATCGACTCTGTTCGCACATTACTCTCATTACCTGCATTTCGGACGAGAAAGAATAAATAAATTTTAACATGTTTGCCCGAATTTACGTGCCCACAGTTAAGGAATATCATAACGTACGATGTGATATTATACGTAATTTCGACCCTGAAGAATTTGATAGTGGAAAAAAGAAATGTCTTGAAAAGACATACGTTGTTAATTTTCCCAGCGGTCGAAGGTTCATTTGTGTTGTTGCCAACATCGCAAGTAAGTAATTTATCACAATTGGCAAAACAGAATATTTCTGTGACTATAGTATGGAAGTTCTTTGTATTCATTTTATAAAAATTTCAATAAATGTTTTTATCTTATCCTAAACAATATGTTTGTATATGATTATTTATTGCTTTATATTTTTCACGATATGTTTATTGCTTTTAGTGACTTATTTTGAGAAAGTAAATTTATTTGCATTTCATGTTATATTTGAAAATGATAAAACAAACATTTACAGTAATTATAGTGCAAATTGGAAATAAACATATCATAAGAACATTTGAATGAGTGAACAGAAGTATTATGGTTATGTCAAGTTGTGCTGAAATTTTTGTAAAACATCAACCTATGCTTCATGAAGGGTAACATTGTCCAAGGTAGAATACTATTGCTTAGTTACTCTTGGACGTAAATTGGTACTTCAGATCGGGATTACTAAAAATAATTTCTTTTTATTTAAATTAGATATTCTTGATTTAAATTAGCTATGCAACACAATTATTTTTTAATTCCTAAAAATAATAAATAAATTCAGTAAATGGTCTATATCATAATAATTTTAATAGATTTTTAAAAACTGTTAATGAAATTTATCAAAAAATTGTTACAAATTCAACATTTAATATCGAATGTATATAAAAGTTTGACTGAAATCAAAATTTAATGTCGAAATTGATAAAAGTAGGAATAACAATAATATTTAGTATTATTAATTATATAAAATACTTAATTAAAAAAAGCATTTGCATATTGAAAATTAAAAAAATTGATATAAAAAATTACAGTAAACATTAAAACTGAAACTAAAAATGATAGTGTAATTTTTAATTAACACTGTAAAAATTAGTGCATTCTAGCAACGTGAATGTAAGCGTTATTTTTCTGCAATCAAGTCATTATCAGTATTATCTGGTTTTAAACATAAATATAAATATCAGCAAACTGAATGTATGAATGTATAAATATGATATTAAAACTAGTATAAGAACCTTTTAACCACTGAAAAAATAAGTAACTAAATTTAAGGGTAAAAAATAACCTGAAAGTAAGATTGAAAATCATTATTAAGTATTTTTGTGTGCAAGGCTGTAGAGCTTGTACGATTAACAATATTGTTCAGTATGTAAATTTAAGATATTTGACAAACCTGAAACTAATATATTTATTTATTGCATTTTTACTATTTATTATTCTTAATTTAGTATACTATTAATATTATATATACTATAATTGTACAAATTGTATTAACATATGTTATTAGTACAATAATATTTTTCAATTGTCTAAAAAATAAATAAGAAATAAGTATAAAAATAATTATTATATTAATATTAATATATTAATCGAATTCATAGTGATAAAGCAATTGTTAAAATGACATCATTAAATAACAATCAGCTAATGGTATTTCTGCAACGTGAAGGTGCATTTTCGTGGGCAATATTTGTATTTTCGCAACTAACTTCAAATGTTGTCAATCGTTATCAGCAGTTGGCTGCAATTGTTGAATCGCTTTGACAAGCGTATTTAATAGTATTTGCAGGTAATAAATATATTGAAATACAATAATATAAATAATATATTCCGAATATATTTGTAATATATTCTATGCTCGCCATATATTTCCAATATATTCCGAATGTATTCGGAATATATTAAAAATGTATTTGGAATATATTAGAAATATATGGCAGATATATTTCTTGGTTTACTAGGGGAGTCTATTCTTTTTTTTAATTTCTCTATTTTAAACGGGTGAAAATTTTGACATTTATATTCAAAGGTACACGTTTGACATTGTGCTTGAATCGTTATTTATTCATCTTTGAAAGACAATGATAGACTTATGACGAAATTTATTTTAATTTATCTAATTTATTCAAGTGAGTATACTAGGGTTGCGATGATTTAAATCAAATGATTTTGTTCATTTTAATCATGATTTTGATCAAAATAAGGATTTTTTATTGACAATTAAATAAAAAAGAGACATTTTATATTGATTATCATTAGTTTCAACAATTTAAACGAGATTTTTAACCGTACTCGAGTCAACCTGGGTCACTTTTGTCCGAGTGTTTTCTGATTTATCTTAAAATTTTTTTTTTTGGTACGTTTAATTAAATATTAATAATACTATATAAATCAAAGTTATACTTCAATGAACAATTAATTCAAAAGACTTCAATATAGAAGTACATATATTTAAAATTGTTATTACAATGTTACAAATGGGTCAAAAAAGCAGCCGGCAAAAATGACCCAGGTTGACGCTATATCGTGTTAAAAAAAACGTTGACCTGAGGAAGGTTAAATCAATTTTCAGATATTTACAATATTAAATATTGATTTTATATCAATTTTTAGTATTTTTCAACATGAAAACTTGGTTTATTAATTACTTTTCAGATATTTACATTATTAAATTGTGATTTTTTGAAAAAAATCATACAATTTTATCAAAAAATGGAAGATTTTTATCAGAAATCAAAGATTTTCACTAAAGTACCATAAAATTTTATCGAAAATCAAAAGTAATTATTAAAAAATCATAGATTTTAATCAAAAACCAACGATTTTTACTAAAATAAACAATGATTTTTACTAAAAAATGAAAGATTTTTATGAAAAACCAAAGATTTTCACTAAATAATCAAAGAATTGTATCAAAAATCAACGATTTTTATGAAAAAATGAAGGATCTTTATCAAAAACCAATGATTTTGATGAAAAATGAAAGATTTTGATTAAAAATCAAAGATTTATTATTTTTCAAGATAAAAAACTTTGTTTTTTAACCAATTTCAAGATATTATATAAAATATTAAATATTGATTTTTAAATGAATTTTCAGATATTTACAATATTAAATCTTGATTTTTTAATCAATTTTCAGATATTTACATTATTAACTATTGATTTGATATCAATGTTTATTATTTTTCAAGATGAAAACTTGATTTTTGAATCAATTTTACAATTTTTTCAATATTAAATTTTGATGTTAATAAAATTTCTTAATTCATTCAATATTAAATGTTTATTTTTGATAAACTTTGATAAAAAAATGATAAAAATCCTTATAACATAGATCACTTATTGCAATGATTTATTATTTTAATTGAAATTCATAAAGTATGAAATCTAATTTCAATCAAAGAAATCCGATTCAAATAAACAAAATCTGATTTAAATCAGTAAAAGTTGATTTTTTTTATTTTTTTATAAAAATCATGATTTTTATCAACCCTAGAGTATACTCGCCCCACCCCTAGTTAGTGAGTACCTCAAGTGATTATACTCGTCACCCCTGTTTGCCCGGGGTGAAATACTTCATTGTGTTATGTCCGCCGGAATCGTAATGATTCGCGTCTCGAGTGCACGTTTTATTGGACAAATACACGTCTGATTAACATATTTAAATGCAAATGTTAACGGCCTCTGATATTTGTCGCAACGTTTTATTTGAAACACATTATAGCAGCATGCCATTTATGACTTTATTACTACACATTTGTGACTTTCATTTCACAGAACTATAATTTCATGTCTCAATACTAGTTGTTACCAAAGGAAAGAAATTATTTTCAGTTACATTGTTTTTATCACTGTAAAAAATACTTACTGAATTTAACATTATTTTGTCCCAATTTTT
This sequence comes from Phoenoteleia sp. ZL-2020, assembly GCA_022817165.1. Lineage (NCBI taxonomy): Eukaryota > Metazoa > Arthropoda > Insecta > Hymenoptera > Scelionidae > Phoenoteleia > Phoenoteleia sp. ZL-2020. Next base: position 5,721 of record JABFPY010000115.1, on the reverse strand, counting down.
AAGATTTTTGAGGTGACTGAATGGAAATATATGAAATCTTCTATACAAAGTAAGACCGATACTGACTGAATGTTAACTCAGACTACTGAAATGTGCTAGTTTTTACAGTGATTATGTACTATTACGTAACGGATATGTTGACTAAATATGAAAGGGATAAAATTAGTAATATTGCACTGGTTGTTTACTGCAACGTCAAAAATAGTAATGTATAAATAATAGCAATCTCTTTTTATTCCTTAAGATACATTGAAGGAGTTAGAAATTGAAAGTTCAACACGAAGGCATCGAAAGCCAAATCTAAATGCGTCTGATCTTATCATAGATGAGGAAGATAATTTTGAAATCACTGACAAGCAGAATAAAGTAAGTAAATCAGTAGTGATTAAATAACTTTCTAATACTTCAATAGCACTCATTCCTTTTAACTTATTTTCATGTAAAATGTACAGAAAGTAAATCAAGTTAAGCGTAAAGTCGCACAGGAGCGAGAAGCTCAAAAAATTATTGAAACAAAGAAGAGAAAGGTATTACACGAACGTATTATGAATTTCTCCTCGTCAGATAGCGAAACAGATTCGCCTGAAATCTCTGGCGTTGATGCAGATATTGGTGCTCCTAGTTGTCCAACATGTTGCGTTAAGGATGAGCAAATAAAGAAACTGCAATTTGAACTTGAAGAAACAGTAAGAAGATATGAAAAAAAATAGAAATATTAAGTGCAGAACTGTCGTCTTATCAAAAATTGAATTTACATCTTCAAATGCAATCATTACAATCCAGTTAGTAGAATTATATGAAGCTGAAACCGGCAGATTGTAGCCTGCAAATTATAGCAAAATGCCTTTTTGGTTTGCGTGTAGGAAATGTTGTTTGATTGTTAACAATGTTTGCCCAGGTATTCAAAATTGTTATAAATAATTTAATTTGAACAATAACGATTTCTACTGTGAAATTGAAAAATTGTTTGTCTATTTGACAGAAAGTAATATTTCACAATTATTAAATGAACCAAAATGATATTTTAACTTTAACTTTTAATTAAGCAGTTGTTTAAAAATATTCTCCTCTTTCATACTGTAATCTGCGGTTGTAAAAAAAGCACTTGTATACTTAGGTAAATCACAAAAATACACATGAATTATGCAAGGAGAAATCTTCATTGTTCAAATGAAATTATTTAAAACAATTTTGTAAGACCTAGGTAAATATTGTGAACAATATTTCCTACACCTTTAAGCATATTTATATGCATTTTTATGATTTGTCCAGGCAAACAAGTGCTTTTTTCAACAGCAGAGTACAGTATCAAAGTGGAGGCTATTTGTTTAAACAATTAAACACTGCTTAACTATAAGTTATTTATCCAAATATTATTTTTAATAATTTAATAATTGTGGAATTTTTTTTATTGTTGTTCAAAATGACAAACATTTTTTCAATTTCACATGATAAATCGTTATTACTGATATTAAATTATTTAAAAGAAATTTGTAGCGCCTGGGCAAAAGTTATTAGCTTTCATACAAAATTTAATATCAGGATTTCCACTGTAATGGTAAACGTAGAAAAGTCAGGAAATTTTGTAACTATGGAAAAATCCGTGAAAAGACATGGAATTTTGTTAAAGCACCAGGAAAAGCTTTACGTGGTATCGGGAACAGCTTAAGTGGTACTGGGACCCATTTAGGTTTCTCAGTGTATATTTGTAAATTTATTTGTTTGTAAGAATTTTTTAAGACCTCGGTAAATTATGTTAATTATCGAGAAAATATTTCCTACACATTTATGAATATTTATACGCATTTTTGTGATTTGTCCAGCCAAAGAAGGCATTTTGGTATAATCTGCTCTCTAAAATCTGCCAGTTTCAGATTCATTAGAATTAATAACATTATATCGACGCCTAAGTCGAAGAACCGGATATTTCAAATGTAAACAAGAAAAGCGTTTCGCAACCATTAGGGCAATAACAAACGGAGACATTCCATTTCTTCATTTACTTTTGAAATGTCCGGTTCTTCGACTCGGTCGACGATATTAAGTGTAGTTTTGTTTCCTCGTAATGTTATTGATATATTATATTAATTTATTTCTGTAGAGTCATTGGGATTTAAAAAAAGCGAGAATTATACTTATGAGATGAAGAAAACTGATGAACCTAGGGAGAGAAACACCACGGAGATATGGGACATTGCATTAAGCGAAGAAGAAAATGTTAATGAGGCGTCATCGATGGTTTATGATGATAAAGAAAACGAAACCGTTAATGAAATCAAAGAGAATACGTCCGAAAGCGAGACCGAGAGTGATGGATTCAAATTATTTGAGGAAGCAGTTAAAAATCCGAAAAAGAACAAAGTATGTACATTTTAAAATTACACAGTGTTCGCAGCTCGTCGCAATTTTATCAAAACTATTACACTGATAACACATTGATAACACTGACAACACTGTTAAAAAACTTTGATGGACTATATGCAGTAGTTAATTACAGTAATGGTATATTTTTGGAGGAAATATATTGATGGTAATTTGGTGTGCAAGTTGTTTGTCAAGAGTCCTTAGCATTATTATTAAATTGTAATGACATTTGGGATATTTTGTGTCCAGAAGGTTACATTACACACCATTAGAATAGAAAAAGGCGTGTCATTTTATTAAACAGAAAAATATTTTATAATATTACGCTACATGCAATTGCTCAGAAATAGAGAATAATATCTTAATTGAAATTGAAAATTATGGTATATAGGAAACGGTTGCAGTGGCGCTGAAGGCAGCAATATACTATTTCTGGGAGATTATACTTCAATGCTTGTACTATTACTTAAAATTAAATTTGGTGTAAGTATCTTTGTTATGCGTGAATATATTTGTCAAATATTTTCTTAATAATCTTAATCTTCTTTTTCTTTTTGTTAAGAGGATGTCATAAGACCTAAAAATAATATATGTAAATCGCCCTAAGAATTAAGTGTTTTTTTGTTACATAATTCTGTACATGATAAATAAGAATTTTAAAAAGTACCATTCAAATCTTTGTTTATAGCAGAATGTTAACCATTAAAAAGGTATGTTTTGAAATGAAAGTTTTAGGCAAAAACTTACATTTCGTTTTTTCTTCACCTCAAAAACGAAATGTCAGTTTACTCGACCAATTCGAATTAAAATGCCTCATGTTTTAATTAGAATTGTATAAAATTTGTGAACAATTTAAATGGTATTCCTTAAAAAAGTTTATTTATTGCATTTAATTGTATTTCAGAAAATCTGTAATGTCGGTAACTTGAGTTTGCAATCTGGTGTGAGATCCTTTTAATATTCTTAATCTAGGCTAGCATTGGAGTGGGAGAAGACGCCTATCAGCGAGTTCTTTAAACTGTCACTAGAAAGTAATGTTACTTTTTCCTTTTATGAAGAATAATGTTGTAAAAGTAATGTATTAACTGAGCCCTTTTTTTGATTTTAATAATATAGAAGGATGCAATAATAATGTTATAATTATAAAATATTTCTTGCAAAAAGTGATCAAATAATGAAGTAATTAATACTTTATACAAAATTTTTACTCTGTTAAAAGTATCCACATGGCTTTGTTAATATTACTTTCATATAATGTAACATTGGGGGCATAAAATATCCGAATGACATTAATATTGTATTGATAAAGATGTTAATAGTAGGCGATAAGTTCAGAAGTAGCACAGATATGTTCATTTTAACAACTGGTGCGGCCTTCAATTTTTACAGAAAAAATTACTATAATTAAACATGTTAATTTGAAAGCAGAGTTTGAAAGTAGAAGTAGATCTGAATACTATGATTTATATTTACACGGGAAAAAATTATGTTAGATTTACATTGAAGTCAATGCTGCAGTTATATTGAAAATGACACCTAAAATATGAACACTGAGGTTACACGGAGAAGAATAATTGTTTGTGTTCAAAATCACAACGAATTTTGTATATTCATTTAACCTCATCGCGCGAATATTTATATTTAGGTATTTTTTTCAATATAATTCCAGCATGGACTTCAATGTAAATCCAGTATATAATTTTTTTCCGTGTATATATTTATGATTAATGTAAAGCTGCATATGACAAATTTATATATTGTTTCATAACGAACTCGACTTATAATGAAACCACATTTGTATAATATTTTTACTTCTTCACTAATTTTCTCAATTGTTCCGTTATTTTTCATAACGTAGAAGTAATTTGAAATTTGTCCACTCTTCATTTCTTTGAATGTAATAAAATCAATATTTTTGCACAAGATTACACTTGGTGATGGCGTAGAAGTATCTCAAAATGTATGGTATAGATGGAACAAGTTACCTGATGGCAGATGTATTAAAGAACTAATGACAACGCTCTGGTCGCCAAAAGAATTGTATAGTAGGTGTATCGATGCAACTAAAGTGAAATCAAATGAACATCGCAAAGTCATGTCTCCTCCGAAATGCAAGATTATTGAAAGTAAGATCTGTTTCTATTATTTATATATTTTTTGTACAGTAATGCATAATTTTTGTGATTTCATAAATATTTCGTCTCTACCATTAGAATCGAAAAATAGTATGTTATGCTGCTAGGACGGAACGAAGGTGATTTTAGACCAGGTGAAGTTGGCTGCATGAGACTTAGTCGAGTGCAGTCAACTTCATCGAGTCAAATCGCCTTCGTTCCACCCTAGCTGCACACGATTCTTTTTATAACAAGTGCAAGGACGTATGCCATTTAGTTCTCTTCAGGGAGCGGAACATTAATCATTTTAGGCTAGGGAAAATGTCATTTCATTTTTTCCCTGGCCTAAAATGAGTAATGTTACACTCCCTGAAGAGGACTAAAGTGGCGTATTTTCTGAGTACGTGTTATAAAATGCCTTTTTTGGTTTAAAGAATACTTTAACTTATCTAGAATAAGCAACCATAAGTATTAGAGCCGGCACGGAAAAGTTTGTGTCTCATATCTGCGTCAGCGCTTAACGACTACTAGCGGTAGCGCACTTTTTTTGAAATCATGCATGTTTTTCAAACGGGGCGGTAACATAATTTTTAAACTAATCAATGAATTGACCTGAAAATTTTTGCAATTTATGCTGAATACTTTTTTGTAGAGAAGTACCCGAGATTTTATTCGTAATATTCATAATTGTTTTTTATAACCCATTTTATGATGAATTTTCTCGCAAAAATTGTACTTTTTTTCAAAGACTTCCCATTTTTTCAAATTATACAATACAATAATATATAATTGTAATATAATATAATACACTAAGAAAAATGTTATTTCAAGAAGTAATATCGCTGCCAGTAATCAGAACACATTTACTGATATTTAATAAAATTTTACAACAGTGATTGTACTTTTGTATAGTATGTTAGAAATTTGTTGTATAATTGTAAGAGCATTTACTAACTGTTAACGTATGCGTTAACTTTGTATATTTACGTAATTACCGAGCTATTTTATTATAATTTGTTGCATTTATGTTTGCTGTGATTGTTATTAGTTTTTGTTCTTGAGGCCATAAAACCTGTAAACATTTAATTGTAAAAAGCGCTGAGCGTCACAGTTCATGGGCGGTACAATTGACCGTAAGCGCGGAAATTTGTGTCTCGCGCGCATCGCGACGCTAAAGACTTTTGAAACGCCCAATTTGGGCTAGAGTACACTCGGCTTTCAATCGTTCAGCATCGGTCTATGC
>JABFPY010000114.1:0-12339 GCA_022817165.1 Phoenoteleia sp. ZL-2020 | reverse complement strand
TTTTCAACTCAGTGCTTTTATTCTTCTAAAAGAATACAACAGAATTCAAAACCGTTAAATTCAATTTCGTTCATAGATTAACAAAAACTTCATTTTTATTCTTATAATATTAAAGTATTCTGCGGAATAGACGGGTATTCAAAGGAACAAGAATGTATTAATGTCTACTCTATGTTTAGGATTCTGTATTGACACTTTTTTATTTCAATACTCTTCAATTCAGTTGAATTTATTATTTTTTACAGGGATAAGAAGTCAAGTGTGAAATGTTTACGCAAAAAACATAGAAGACGCACACGACAATTCGCATGTGAGACGACATGCGATTGCAGATGATACCTCAAATGTGTAACACACATGCGAAACACATGCGAAACGCACATGTGAAACGCAAATGCCAAACGCACATGCGCAATTCATTTTCACTGAATACTTAGTTAAATGTATTTCAAGTACATTAGCACACATAAAACAGAGTCAATAAAATCAGTATATTTTATAAGTAAATGTAAATTATTTTAATATTTTTTCATGAAAAATCGATTGCAGATGTTTTATGAAAATTTGGACTTGATTATTAAAAGTTTAATATACTGTGCAAAAGAAAAAAAGAGGACCCTATACTGCAATAAATATTTTACATTTTTCAAGATTGTATAACTTTGTTAAATTCACTTAAAAGGTAACAAACCTGTCCTTAAATGAAGGATTATTCCTCGTCTTTATGATTATGCAAACAGTTTGCATTTTGATCGTGACATTCCTTCCCTACCACGCCCATTTTCAATTACACTTTTTTGAATTTAAAATTTATGAATTTACATAACCTTTTTTAGGTAAATCCAGGGCGAATTTTTAATATCTGTTTTGCGGCATCTGAAAGACTGTTCATTTCTAAGGAATTACCTAAAAAATTTGAATAGAATACGATAATCGTTAATAAAGTTATGCCTGTTGGAAATTTATCGTGCTGTTTCATGTTTATTCAACGTTTTTTCATTGTGCCAAGCAAATGATGCAATTGTCCTCTTTAACAGATTCTCATTGATGTTAGTCATAATTATGATTATAATAATATTTTCTAAACATATAGTAATTCACATTATGATTGTAGTTCAAATTCAAAATATTTTATATTATTTTCATTTTTTTCAGGAGAATGTTAAGGTTTTAAAAAATTTTTATTAAATCATTCTGAGTATATTCGGTGTTATTAGGCCTATTATTGTATATAAGAAGTCAGGTGTCAAATATTTACGCATAAAGCAGAGAAGACGCTCATGTGAGTCAATATGCGATCGCACATGACCGCACATGAAAAACGTTTCAGATAATCACATTCCCAATATTTTTTTTATGTACAATTCAAATCTGCAATAAAAAATGAGATTTGCCTTTTCAGATTTCAAAGTTGACTCCGCACCCTAGTTGATGAGGGAGGAGGATCGTGTTTGGTATCATTAGATAGCCTCATTCGAAACAAATAAATTACATTTGGAACTTTAGCACAACTCTCCAGATATTCACCCTGTATGCTAATTTTGTTATTTTCTTTAATCGTGTCGAAAATGTGCGCAAACAAATTTCTGCCTAATAATATAAATAACATTTCAAATGGACGACCATTTGTTATTACAAACACTGTATTTCTATTATTACATTAAATCATCTCGTATGGTTACATTCAAAATGGCTAGGAAAGGGGAGCGCCAAATTTGTATTACAGTTTTGCAATGAGGACAAAAAAATACATCTAATCTATACCCCCACCCCAATCGGGTGTGGGGGAAACGAAGCGGAATAATTACCCACTATTGTTTACTGTAAAACAGTTTCTGAACTGTAATTTAAAATCTAACATGAATGAATCAATTTACCATTGTATGTAATAAGTCAGGTGTGGAATAGTTAACTGAAAAACAAAGAAGAAACACACGGTACCTCAAATGTACAACATCCGTGCGAATAACATATGCAAAACGCATTAGCGAAATTAAAATAGTATTATGTGCTTTGCAAATTGTTCTCATAGTTTACTTTAAATAGTATTTCTAATTTATCTAGAGTTCATGTTAAAAATAATCAGTAATATGTGTCAATTCTAATTATTATTCTTTCACGTTTTCTCAGATTATTTATTTATTTATTTATTTATTTATAATATACGGAGTAAATTGTCCAAATAATGAATACAAACGTGATTTAATCTGATTTGATTAGTGAGTATACAATAATTAACGGTTTGTAATATATAATTTTATACAATTGTCGAGTATAATACATATTAACAGCATATAAAGATAAAAATAAAATAAAAATAAAAAACGAAGTTTATCACAGATATCATTCGTAACGAATAACAGCAGAGCTAATGAATCTGAGCAGCTCTTGCCATTCCATTACAGATAAATCAATTCCATACATATTCACAGATTTACTCATTCTCGCCAGAGGATTGTTCGCGATTATGATTGTCATTCTCCAAATTTAAACCATTTATATCAGATATGAAAATCCAATTGTCTAGATTTAGTAAATGTATAGTTTTACATTTGCCAATGTTGAGATCAAGGTCATTCAAATTGCACCATTTATAGATTTCATTTAAGGATTTTTGAATATCTATAATATCGTTATTTGATTTTATAATTTTGAAAATTTTCATATCATCGGCATATAGTACGTATTCAGATTTTTTTACAGTTTCGCCAATATCGTTAATAAATATATTAAACAATAGGGGTCTTAGATGTGACCCTAGTGGTACACCTGATAAAACATCAATACTATCAGAGATAAAGTTTTTATATTTAACATATTGAGTTCTACCAATGAAATAGTCTGCAATCCAGTGCAGCAATAAACCCACAATACCAAAAGATTTCAATTTTTTGATGAGGATGACATGATAAACAGAATCAAAAGCTTTGCTAAAATCAGTATAAACACAATCTACTCTGACATTGTTGTTAAGTGAATTTAATATATATTGTAAATTGTAAATATACCATAAAATTAACATCTATATTTATCTTGTCTATAAATCCATACTGATTTTCAGAAAGATATGGCATAATTAATAATTTCATTTTTTTGGTAATTATAGATTCAAAAATGTTTGGTATGGTACTTAGAATTGATATTGGTGTGTAATTGCAGATATCATTTTTATTTCCAGATTTGAAAATAGGAATTACATATGCGTCTTTCCAAATTTTAGGAAAATGACCTTCGGATAGAGATTTGTCAAATAAGATTTTCAATATATATGATATAATGTAATTACAATTCTTTACAAGAATAGGTGGGATTCCATCTAGACCAGAAATTTTGTGCATATTTAGAGTATTAATTTGTTTAAAAATATCGTTAATAGAAATATCAATAGTATCAATTATATTAGTTGTTTTATCAATTATAATTTCATTAACAGTGGCAAGGGAATTTAGTGGTTGTTTATATAAGCTTCTGCAGTTTTCCGCAAAGACGTTTACAATATCTAATCCGTCTGAAAAGGAATGTGAATTAAAATGCATTATATTTGGGAGACCTTTACTAGATGTAATTGAATTAATGTATTTCCGAAAGTATTTAATATTAAATTTTATGTTTATTTCGAGATCTACATTAAACTTTTTAAAATCTCTTTCAGATAGAATCTTGCATATTCTCCTCAAATCAGAAAAAGTTTTGTAATTATCAGCTGAATAATTATTATTCAAATTTTGGTATGCCACTAATTTTTTAATAATTACAGTTTTTAGTTCAGTGCTATACCACGAAGGAAATTTTGGTTCACAGAGTTTTTTTATTGGGACATGCTCTTCAATAAATTTGTATAAATGACCATAGAAAATATACAATCATCGAGCGAATATTCACGTAGCGGAATATTTGAAATCAGATTTCCGAAGTAATCAACTAATGATGAGTAGTCTGCTGACATACAATCATAATAAGTATCATTATGTTCAATTACATCGTTTGTCAATTTAGAAAATATGTTCAATTGTAATGATGAATGGTAAATATCGCAAAACACTATAGATTCTTCAGATTTACTGCAGTGTACATTCACATAATCGGAAAAAATCAAGTCTAGCAAAGAATTTCTCTCGTTATAAATGTCGTTGACTTGATATAAATTCAGCAAAGCAATTGTGTCGCATGAAATTGATGACAAATAATTTAATACGACATGTGGTATCGCTATTGAAGGTAGCATAGCTGGAATAGGAACCATACTTCCAATTTACATTAGGTAAATTGTTATCACCAAGTATTAACCAATTAGTATCAGGATGTTACAGATTTAAATTTTCTAATGTTTCACAGTGAGATGAAATAGTATTTTCTAATGATACTGGGGGAAGGTATATTGTTCCCACAATGAGATTGAAACCACGGTCATTTATGCATATGAACAAGTGTTCAACATCACTACAAGAGTTTAATAAATAACTTCAATATATATTTTTAACAGTTATCAGTACATCTCCTCCTCTATTGAGTTGACTATTATATACATTTCTGTCCAATCTATATATATCGAAGTTAAGCAATTTAATTTCGGAATTCATAATATCAGGGCGCAGCCATATTTCAATAAAAACGGCAATATCAAAGTTACAAAGAATATAGTCGAAATTTTCTATATCTTTTAATTTAGTTGTCAATCCTATCACATTCTGATAATCAATTTTAAGTTTACTAGAGTTCTTTAGTTTTTTGATTGAGCACTATTTTTATTCTTGATATCAACAATTTGTGGGTTTCCATTAATGTATTTAATACTTTTAATAATGCCATTTTTGTTAAAATTATTAAGTTGAATTCTGAGTTCATTTAAATATTTCTTTTCCACAATTGTTTGGTCAGAACTAATTTTAATACCATTATTTAATTTATCTTTGTTTTGTAGTATTTTTAAAACAAGATTAGAATCGTTTAAAATAATTTTAATAGGTCTTATTTTTTAGTTGTCCTGAGAAAATTTATCCAGTCTATAATGATTGACTAGAGCTTCATCATAAATATTACAGACAAGATTTAAATTTTCTCTAATTGCTTCAAGATCTAGTTGTTTCCTCACTACCAATAATCTTTAGAATTTGATTCTTTTATGTTGTAAATAATTAAATTCTTTTTTCCAACTGAGTGGGAAAAATGGTCACTTTTCCCACGCGTGACTCCATCACTCTTGCGAAAAACGTGACCTTTTCCCACTCTGTAGGAAAAAATATCATACGCAACTGGTGTGGAAAGTGATTGGCAACTCGTCTTATGACAACAGTCGCCTTCGGCTCGTGGTGTCAACGTCACACTCGTTGACAATCACTTTCCTACACCAGTTGCGTAATATACTATTTACGGGCTTCTCTATCTTGAATTAATTTTGTTTCATTAATAATCTCACTATTGTTATCTGATTCGTTTTCTCTAAGAGTTTCTTTTATTTGTGTGATTTATTGTGAGAGCATTTCCAATTTTTCAATCCATTTTGGAACAACTCTGAAACCTTGTTGGCAGTCGACACAGAAAAATTTAACATTCGTTTTTTAAGTTATTATGAAATATTTGCAATCTATTTTCTATTATTAAAAGTTTAATTCAAATCCGATTAAAAGTTCTATTTCTTTGTTGTTTACTCTAATGAAATAACTAAACTGTAGTTTAGAATGTAGTTTAAAACTAAACTCTTTTGCATTTTAAAATAATCCTTACATCGTGAAATAAAGTTTTTGTATGGCAATAATGAAAATCATATTTAAAAATTAAATGGCAAGTTATCTCTCGTATTATGCGCTCTCTTATTGAAAAATTTAAGGATGGGTCATTTACATATGACTTTTTATATATATCAATCTTTTGCTTGATATATGATGAATCATATACAAGATCTTTTATAGATGTCATATTAATTATAATTTGATATTTAACATGGAAAAATTAAAGCAAAATCTCATATAAGATCTGATATAACATGTTTTAAATCGGTAGTCACATATTTAGTATATTTATTTATTACTCATTATTGTAGTACAATATTATGTATAGAAATGAAAAACAAACTAATATAATAATTACAATGCCGATATTATGTGAATTTATATCTACGACAAACATTGTATTTTTAAACATTTTTGAGATGTGACATTCATGATTATAATAAGAAATTTGTATAAATATGTAAATTTTAAAGCTTAAGGTAAATAATTTTTTCTACTTTAATTGTTTACATTACAACGAAATTGTTTGCTACTAGACTAAAGAATTGAAAATTTATTTCTGTATTTGTTTTACAAAGGCTAGAGCAAAGCGTAGGTATTACAAAAAATTAACAGTCTCTGGATATCGTAGAATTAATTTCTTCAGGGTCTTTATTTAATAATGATATAAATTTGATAAGGCACAAATAAACGTTTCTTTTAGTACCGGTATTACGACACAAGGTCTGGCAATGTTTTTAGTTTCAATAGCAATTATCTCATCTCCAATGGATGTAATTTTGTGTAAACTTGGACATGTGTCATTGAAAGTGCGAACAGTTCCTACTTTTCTCGCAATTGTATATTCTTTTTTTTGAGAAACATCAATAATAAATTCCAGAATTCGAATGTAAGATAGATTGTTTAATTGTGCGTAAGAGTTGTCTGATCGTTTATTTTCTTTGTGCATTGTTGAGTATAAACAACCATCTTTAATAATCCTTTTATAAGTTGACGTACTCTCGGGCAATACATTTAATATCTGTATCCATTGTTCATCTGCGACGTTAGGTATTCCAAAGTATCTTATATTCGTACATTTCGTAGTTTTCAAGGATATTCTTGACTGGATATAAGTTAAATATTCTTCGGCAATAGAAATGTCATCTCCAAGATTCATTTTCCATATGATAAAATCCACGCTTTGTTGTAATCCAATGAATCTGTTTATTTGACTATGAACGCCCTTAGCAGCATGTATTTTTTTTAACAACTGCCCATTTCCGGATTCAAAAACGAAAGCGTTGTGAGCCCAAAGTGGTCCCCAATTTCTTACACTGCGGCACAAATGTAGCAGTTGATGAACATTGAACGTCATTGCTTTCTTTCCATATAATAATTCAGTATCGAATACAAAGTTATGCAATAATTCATTAGCATGATTCACTTCTTGCAATGTGATTTTCGTCTGAATTAAAATATTTATAGCTTCCACTAATTTTGCCCAATGAAGAACATATTTCTTTTGTCTATTGGAAGCTAAGGTAAAGTAAGGAAGACTCATTAATAAGGCCCAATTTTCCCACTCTCTCGCTTTGAACTTTGCCTTGTTCTTGAATGATCGGGTTCGGCGTGCTATAATGCTTGGAACTTTTAAATTACTGAACATTGAATCAATTTTTGCAACAATATCTTTACTTAAACTGTACACATCGTTATCTTCCATAAAATATGAATAGAACTGAGTCGTGATACCTAATAAAACGCAATGCATGTAATCGGGAACGAAACCTTCAATAATATCGAAATATTGTAAGTTAATTAATGGAGACGCTGCTTTAAATCCATAAGAATTTATGCCTGTATTATTAACTATATTTTCAATGTGTATTAATGATTCTGCATGTGTTCTATTTTCGATTTGTTCATCAAGATGTACATATTTCATTGCACCCTCAGTCCATACACCTGGATGCATACACCAGTTACAGCCAAACTTTCCATTGAACTGAGTAATTCGTTGCATCGGTGGTCTTGCAACAACATACAGCATATAGTTTAATATTTCTTTTTTCTCCGTTAATTGTACAATCAATTCCAATATTGGATAAGTAATTCATTTTTGTTACAAAAGTTTGGAGAAATGCTGTCATGTTTGGTTTACTTAAACCAAACCACAAACCACACACTATAGTAGAATTCATACGAACTTGTGGTGGTAGTTCGTTGATCACAATTTGTATTGGCCAAATAGCTTGCAATGAACTTTTAAAAACAGGCGCTCCGTCAGTATTGAATATGACAGTAGCATAATCAATAATATTTTTACGTTTCATATCATCAACAATTTTACGGTAAAGCTTTCCGTCATAGATATCTTCGATTATGCCTTTGCTATGAACTCGATGTTTAGTAACATTGTTATAAATTTCATGATTACGTTGTATTTCATTAATAATTGAACTGGACGGATCTATTGTTACAAAAAAGTCTTTGTTATTTAGATTCTTTATGTCTACGTTCATCTCGCAATTGTTGTTGCAATTGCACGTACTCGATACCATTTGAAGGATTGAACATATTATCTATTAAGTATCTCGAATCCGGTAATACAGGTACATTACAAATCGTATTTATTAATAACGCAAGATCGGCCACGGCAGTAAGAGGCAGTGAATATTTTATAGAAAACTGCAAAAGCATGAGTATAATATCTGTTTTGCTTATATCTGGATTTATATTTACAGGCTCTGAAGCAGCATCACTTTGTAGAAATTCATTTAAGTTGTTAAACAATTTTTCTCGTTGGTCAGTAGGATCGTCACGAATTGCATTCATGAGATTCAAAAAATCATCATCATCTGGATCTACATATAATGGAACATCCTGTTAAAGCAAAACATTTTAATAAGAATACATGAATTATATATATTTTTCCACAATTCATTAATTATTTTAATTTTTAAATGTATGCAATCTTTTAGGGAAATTTTAATTACCCTGATAACCAGATTTATGTAAAATTATTGTAAATTTTATATCAACTAAATATTTATATAAAATTTGCACACTGAGCTGCAAAATGATTTTAATAAATGCTTTATATGAATATATTGATATAAATCTGATGTACATTTTACAGCCCAATGAGAAAGTAGATTTATGTAAATTTTATGTAATTTGTTTACATAATCACTAGCAATCAGGGCAATATATGAAATTATTTACATTTCTAGAGTGAGGGACAAAACTTGAACTAACAAGCGGAGCGGGGCGTAATAATGCACTTATTATAATATATTAATATTCACCGTTTAAAATTTACACATATGTTGTGAGTTATAATATTTAAAAAATAATTATGCAGAACATACATAGCAAGAATGTGCATGACGCATTATTTTCCCTTCTGATACAAATGAAACATGAAAATGTGTTAATCATTTTAAGGACATATTTTATACATTTACCAAATTAATTATTGGCTCAAATGTATAAGTTAAATAAAAATACGAACATTTACTTATAATTCCAGGGTACATTTGTGAGATAACTTTCAACACATCATTGAATACTAATTATAGAAAGTAAAGAAGTTATATTACCTGAATAATTTCTAGGTTATCCTGATACTTGAATAGGCGTAGTAATGCGATGACATGTGTTGATTACTTTGGAGTATCACTGATCACATTTTTATATGTGCCAATCTTTTCGGTTGTTAGTTCTTTAGTGCTTGTGTGTAAGCATAATACCCAAATAATAATCCGACAAATGGTAAACCTGAATTTTGAATTTCGACAAATTTTATTTCGCATATTATAGAGTAAATAACAGATGTCACTAAAATACCTAACCAATTCAAGAATCAGTAAAAGACATAGAATGAGGCAAATTTCAGGTTATATAACTTCATTTTACCCCAAAATTAGTAATTCTTCGCTTATATATTATTCTTAATTATAGCGTATAAGCTATTACACACTCCGAGATTAAGTATGCAAACATATTTTGTATTTAAATTATTGATTCATTTTCAAGCAGAGTTCCTAAATGTATAAGTTAAATAAAAATACGAATATTTACATACAATTCCTGGGAACATTTGTTAGATAACTTTGAACACATCATTGATTACTAATTTTAGAATATAAAGAAGTTATATTACCTGAATAATTTCTAGTCCTGCGGCTATCCTGATACTTGAATAGGCGTAGTAATGCGATGACATGTGTTGATTACTTTGGAATAGGACTGGTCACATTTTTATATGTGCCACTCTTTTCGGTTGTTATTTCTTTAGTGTCTGCTGGTAAACGTAATACCTAAATAATAATCCGACAAATGGTAAACCTGAATTTTGAATTTCGACAAATGTTATGTCGCATATTATAGAGTAAATAACAGATGCCACTAAAATACCTAACCAACTCATGATTCAGTAAGAGACATAGAATTAGGCAAATTTCAGTTTAAATAACTTCATTATACCCTTAAGTTAGTAATTATTCCCTTATAAATTATTCACAATTACAGCGGATAAGCTATTACACACTTCGAGATTAAGTACGTAAACATATTTTGTATTTAAATTCTTTATTCTTTTTTAAGAAGAGTTCCTAAATGTATAAGTCAAATAAAAATACGAACATTTACTTATAATTCCTAGGTACATTTGTGAGATAACTTTGAACACATCATTGAATACTAATTATAGAATATAAAGAAGTTATATTACCTGAAAATTTTCTAATCCTGCGGCTATCCTGATCCTTGAATAGGCGTAGTAATTCGATGACATATTTTGACTACTTTGGAGTATCACTTGTCACATTTTTATATGTGGCACTCTTTTCGGTTGTTAGTTCTTTAATGCTTGTTTGTAAGCATAATACCCAAACAATAATTCGAAAAATGGTAAAGCTGTATTTTGAATTTCGACAAATGTTATCTCGCATATTATACAGTAAATAACAGATGCCACTAAAATACCTAACCAACTCAAGATTCAGTAAAAGACATACAATTAGGCAAATTTCAGTTTATATAACTTCATTATACCCTAAAATTAATAATTATTCACTTATAAATTATTCATAATTATGGCGGATAAACTATTACACACTCCGTGATTAAGTATGTAAACATATTTTTTTTTTCAAATCGTTTATTCTTTTTCAAGAAGAGTTCATAAATGTATAAGTTAAATAAAAATTCGAACATTTACATATAATTCCTGGAAACATTTGTTAAATATCTTTGAACACAACATTGAATACTAATTTTACAATATAAATAAGTTATATTACCTGAAAATTATCGAATCCAGCGGCCATCATGATTTTTGAATTGGCGTAGTAATTCGATGACATGTGTTGATTACTTTGTAGTATCACTGATCACATTTTTGTATGAGCCACACTTTTCTGTTGTTAGTTCTTTAGTGCTTGTTTGTAAGCAAAATAATCAAATACTAATTCCACAAATCGTAAACCCGAATTCTGAATTTCGACAAATGTTATCGCGCATATTATAGAGTAAATAACAGGTACCAGTAAAATACCTATCCAACTCAAGAATCAGTAAAAGACATAAAATTAGTCAAATTTCGGTTTATATAAATTCATTTTACCGTAAAATTAGTAATTATTCGCTTATAAATTATTCATAATTACAGCGGATATGTTATTACACACTCCGAGATTAAGTATGTAAAGACATTTTATTTTTTAAATTATTGATTCTAATTCAAGAAGAGTTCCTAAAAGTATAAGTTAAATAAAAATACGAATATTTACATACAATTCCTGGGAACATTTGTTAGATAACTTGGAAACATCATTGAATACTAATTTTAGAATATAAAGAAGTTATATTAACTGCAAATTTTCTAATCATGCGGCTATTCTAATTCTTGAATTGGCGTAGTAATTCGATGACATGTGTTGATTACTTTGGAGAATCGCTGACCACATTTTTATATGTGCAACTCTTTTCGGTTGTTAGTTCTTTAGTGATTGTTTGTAAGCATAATACCCAAATAATATTCCGACAAATGGTAAACCTCAATCTTGAATTTGGACAGATGTTATCTCGCGTATTATAGAGTAAATAACAGATTCCACTAAAATACCTAACCAACTAAAGAATCAGTAATAGACATACAATCAGGCAAATTTCAGTTTAAATAACTTCATTTTACCCTGAAACTGGTAATTGTTCGGTTAAAAATTATTCATAATTATAGTGGATAAGATATTACACACTCCGAGATTAAGTATGTAAACATATTTCGTATTTAAATTCTTTATTCTTTTTTAAGAAGGGTTCCTAAATGTATAAGTTAAATAAAAATACGAATATTTACATACAATTCCCGGGATCATTTGTTAGATAACTTTGAACACATCATTAAATACTAATTTTAGAATATAAAGAAGTTATATTAACTGCAAATTTTCTAATCCTGTTACTATCCTGATTCTTGAATTGGTGTAGGAATTGGATGACATGTGTTGATTACTTTGTAGTATCACTGATCACATTTTTATATGTGCAACTCTTTTCGGTTGTTAGTTCTTTAGTGATTGTTTGTAAGCATAATACCCAAATAATATTCCGACAAATGGTA
>JABFPY010000113.1:0-12345 GCA_022817165.1 Phoenoteleia sp. ZL-2020 | reverse complement strand
TTCTTATTATTATACAACAATTAAAACAATATTCTTTTCTTACATTTGTAATTTTATAAACAATATGATGCAAGTAAATAAAATAATTTAAGTAATAGCAATTCAATATATTCATTTAATGCGAGCTACTAATTAATACAAGTTCTTATTTCAGATCTAATGTTCCTGCAGAATCTCCAACTGACGAAAATAGTAACGTGTAAAATGAACCAATTGTTGATTATTAAACAATATCCTATTTTTAACAAAATTAGTAAAAGGTATAAAGGTTTTACGTTGCAAATATCTTCTAATGTATCTTATAATATAATAAAAGAATCATGAAAATAATGTATCTAGCAAACTGAAATGTGTGAACATAAAACACGTTTAATACACATATGTATGTGTAAAAGTTAAATCATAAAAATGAAATTGTAACAAAAAATAAAACTGAAAAATTTACTGTTTTGCAGTTATTTGTGCTCTTTTTCGATCGTAAATCAGAGGTATTATTTCAGGAAAGTTAAATTTTCTATGAGAAACAGTTGTTCGTTTTCATTATTTTAAAATAACTCGTAGTGACTTAATCTATAATGATTAAATAATATATATTTAAAAATAAAATTTAGTATAGAATGTAATGTAGAAAACATATAAAATATAATATCGATTTGCATTTTGAAATGAAAATGTGAAATTACAGTTTAATTGTCTGATTTATTTAGTATTGATGTTAAGCTAAACCGTTGTATGTTGTCACTTTAGATACAATGAGACATCAGGAATTTGACCATCCGTTCATCACGTAACAAATACCAACGGTTCATTGGTAACCACATTTTCGTCACGTCAACCAGCATTGTGCAGACTATTATCTTGTTCTCAATACCAGAATAAATGTTCCTTTATCAGCAACATGGTTAACTGATTAGGAGATAGTTACATTTATTTATGATAAAAGCTGTAATATTTTGTACATTTTGATAGTCCTGAATACTTTATTGTATTCAAAATTGTGTTACAGTCAAAATTGTATTATAGTGAATATTGTCTTAAAAAAATATACGGCTAGATAACTTCAAGTTGTAAAAGAACCATAGAAAATTCATTCCATTAAACATTAAAGTGGAAAATATGAATCCTCTTTTCGTCCAAAAGATCGTTAAACTTTAAAATCAGTAAAAAAAATTTAAGAAATTTTACGATCATTTTATATTTAATGAAATTGCTACACTCTTAAAAAAATATAGTATGAGTATCATATTGAAGAGATTACAATGTTAATAAATTCCAGTTATTATAATTCATTTGTATTTGACATTGAAAAAAATCACTTTAAGTTAATCAATACCTTCATTTTATAATTGGAGAGATGAATAATAATGATAGATACTAATTTCATATTGAGATTTCTTTGTAATATAACATTTTCAATATTTTATCTCATACGAAAGTAACTTTTATATTGCTAGTCATAATGGCGATTGAATGTTTATATTTCATACAAAAATAAGAAGCGGTTTTTTAAATTACAGAAAATAATTAATTCATTAAAAGTGATATTAAAGTGAAATATGGATTTTTTACGAAACTGTGGAACCAATTTTAAAACCATATATTTATCAGTTTTAATTATATTATACTTCATGTACAACTTTAACTTTTAAAGTATTAATTGTACATTTCAGTACTACATAAATTATTTACAGTTTTTATAGTTGCTAATATATGATTAACTACTATAATTATTTAATTATTCCAAGACTACAAAGTTATTGAATTCGTTTCTTGGCTATTTTAAAATATGCTATCTTATTGTGAAAATTTATGACGTCAAACGATTTTATTCTTATAAAATGATTTAGGTTTGTCCATACATTAAGCAATACGGTGTAAAATTTGAATAATTTATATATACACTGAGGGAAAAAAAGGCCACCCTAACGCCGATCAAAAATTGGCCATTTTCAAACTGTAATATCTTTGCGAAATTACATCCGATTTCCAAAAACTTTATTTTGTTTTAAAGCTTGAACCTTCCTCTTTAAGATGCCGTATCAAACTTTTGAATTTTAACTCTCCGTTGGCGCACTAAAAACCCAAGTCATGTTTTTAGACAAAAAATTTTTGAAGTTTGGAAGTGTGCACGGGCGTAATCGTGCAAGTAATCGTAATTTCCATGACGGCGTTGTAAAGTGGAAGCCTTTCCCAACAAAATGCCGTAAAGAACATCAAAATCCGATAATTTTTAAGAAAGTTATAGCAAATTTATAAAAGGTCTGCATATCGTACAAGTTTTGTATTGTACCGCCAACATTAGTGTTAACCAATGTGCACCACGGGGAGGTTGTTGGTCGGATTTTGCACATCAGTTGGCCCTGAAAAGGGCCGGTTATTTTCTTCTTCAATACCTGGTATCCATTGAGGCGTCGTCTTGGAAGAAATTTTATTTTCATACAAGACAATGCACGACCTCATACTGCCGCTACCACCCGACAGTTTTTGGAAGAAAACGACATAACAGTTCTCCCGCATCCACCCGTTAGTCCTGATTTAAATCCAATCGAATACGTCTGGGACGTGATGGGTCAAGAATTGCGTGACATGGAACAACCACCAGTAACATTGCAACAACTTGGCGAAGTTCTTCGGCAGATATGGAATAACATCCTATAAAATGTCATAAGAGAACTGATGAATATGCCAGAGAGATTGCTAGAAGTTCTACGGTAGCGTGGTGGCAATACCAGGTATTGAAGAAGAAAATAACGGTGTTTTGGAAACACCTCCGTCGACGTAAACAGACCAATAAAAGTGTCTAATTGATATTTTCAGTTTCTATTCGTCCTCTCGCGGACGAATAATTAAAACTCCTTAATTCTGATCGATCTCATTGGGCGAGTCGTCCAGTGACTACCTTGCTCTGTGTTTCTTGCAAGGCAGTGTTCGGATCACGGAATTAAGGACAATTCGAGAGTTTTAATCGTTTAATTTTGAGAGTATTTAGCTGACTGTAATTCCGATCGATCCCATTGAGCGAGTCGCTCAGTGGCTACCTTGCTGTGTGTCTCTCGCAAGGTAGTGTCCGGATCACGGATTAGGGCCATTGTTTATGAATAAATCGTTAATTTTATTAAATTCATGCTTCTTTCTTCAAAACACCTCCCGTTTGACTTCTAGGTTTTGGACGAACAACTGCAGAACTTCGTAATTTACCAGCGCCTATAAAAATAATATTTGTTTGCGGTCCTCTCGCTTCGCCAACGCAATTTGGGCACCCGCGATCCCAAACAATAGCTTTTTGTTGTAAATATTACGTTACATCAAACTATTATGTTTAACTACAAGAAATCATGTGGTTAGATATTTATATTTTTCAATGTAAACGATTTATGTGAAATATGTAGCCCAATGAGGAATTCTCTTTACATACAATTTACATAAATTCGTGTTTACATAAAGATTACATATTTTTTACATAATTCTGTATTTCAGGGTATATACTAACAGCAACACGGATGTTATAAATTGGTGCAGAAAACCAACCTTCTCTGCAAGGAATCTTAATTATAATTCCCAACTCCCTTGTTATAAAAAAATAATAAATAATAATAATAATTAATAATAATAATAATAATAATAATAATAATAATAATAATAAATAATCAAAGAGAAGGCACTGCTACCAATACGCGCATATACTATATCTGTGAGCGTCTCCGTTCGGGGGTTTCTAGCGATTTCGGTCCAGTACTAAATTAATACCGAGAATCAATCATGCCAGTTATATTGAATTCAATAATATTAATTTAAATTTTAACTAATTAATGAGTTCTCTATGGAAAGTATATTTTTAATAAATTAGAAATATTATTAAACACATAATATATGTTTAATTAATATTCCTTAAATATTTTACAGTTACAATTATTTTTGTATTACTTACTTATCTTTTATTGACATAATAACAGAACAGTAAAATTTGTGAATGTAAGATTAAACAATATTGAATAGTTTTTCAAAAAATAATTAAACATTAATTATTTAATTAATTTTGAACACATCATAAATACTCTGCTATATCGAAATTGCGTTGAGTCGGATAGACATGATATAAAACGAAAGATGTCTCTTGAATATAAAATCCTTTCACATTGACTTATAAAACTGCTACTTCAAAATACATTGAAAAATATTATTAAAATATTATTTGTATAATAAAGAAGAATTTTTTAAAAGATTTTCTGAAATTAATATATGCTTTTGACAACTTATTAGCTTATACAATACTTGTACAAAAACTTCTACAATACAAAATTGTTATATTGGAGGAAAAATATGAAAATATATCAAATTATTAAAGTTAATTATTTAAATTATAATTTAAAAACGAAAAGGTTAGAAGTTAGTTCGTAATTTAAATAAATGCTATTTATAAACTAGGCATATCCGACTGCAAAGATTCAGTGATTACGTCATGTTAAAAATTCATTAGGAGCGCTGCAATTATTACAGCTTATTTAATGTAATTTAATTTAATATGGTTAATTGTGAAAAAATTGTTATCGTAATAAACATTGAACTGTCCATTGCATAAAATATCAATATATTATATCGAGTTATTTAGATTAATTAAATTTGATTAAATTTTCTAATATTAATTATCGTATTTCACATAAATTAAAGAATATTTAAAAACATTACTGGAAACACTTATTTATTAACGATGAAAAATATTTAAGAAAAATTATATAATACATAAATCTACCTATATTAATGAGGCAAATGTTTTTAAAGCAAAACATTGTGTAGAAATAAGTGAACATGTAATTGTATTTTTATTGCTAATTTTTTAGCTTTCGTGAAGAAAGGAAAGCTTTTCTCACACACTCATTCAAATTCACTCAATTCAAATATTATTTGTATGCGACTAAATTTTGGAACTTCTTACCTGAATCTGTAGAATGTTCTTGATCTTTAATTATTTTCAAAAATAAATTATTTATCTACTTGTTAAATCATCTCAGATGCAATTTATAATATTCTTTCTCTCTTCTACTTGTACAAATATATTGAATCTTATATATATTTTTTTCCACTTACGCAATTCTTTATGTATTCTGCCGAACGGGTTAATCTCCAGGCGCTATGGGTTTTATAATGAATAAAATAAATATAATAAAGGAGAATATTTTAAAAGATTTTCTGAGATTAATACATCCTTATGACAACTTATTAGCTTACACAATACAAATTTTATGCTCTAAAATATTCTCCCATTTGTACGGAATAATGCCATTTTCGTTAAGAAAAAACTATTGCATTATTAACATAAATTAAAGACGCCAAAATCTAAACTCAGTATACAAATATAAACTCAATATCACTTTAAGTAAAACTATGAACGAAAAAAATATGTTGATTGGCACTCAAAATTAAGGATGACAAGTACTTTATAGAATAGCAAGTGGTCAAAATACTGAAATATTTTCTACACATTTTAATCTCTTGATATAATTATTTTTGAACAATTTTAAATATTTATAATATTTGGAGGGGAAAAGGAAAATCATTGCAATTGTATAAATTTCATCTGGATTGTTTATTATCGATGTTTTCGATTAATACATTAATATATACACATGAACATTAACAACATTAATATGAACATTAATATATACAAATGAACATTAACATTAATCCGCCGCTCTAATAACTGTACAAAATCGATACATTTGTCAACAAACACAAGAAGAAGATTCTCCTCGTTCTTCTTTTCTTTATATAATTTTAAATAATTTTAAATAATTATCTACGCTTTTTAAGTTTAAAGATATAAGTTTCAAATTTCAATTTAATAAAATGAATACAAATTGTTTTGTTTTATTCACCTAAAATTTTAAAAATGTACTCAACTCTTGTTTTAAGACAAACAGACGATGAGTATCTTCCAATTCTTGGTACAGTTTCGTGTATTCTCCTAGTTGATGTTTTGGTACTGGAGCATCCAAATTCAAATCAGGCAAAATTTGGTCATCACAGTTTTTCGGGTTCTTCAGAGGATAAGGTTTCGGAGCAATTGCTCTGTAACGTCTTACTTTTGTTATTACTTCGTTATTAACACGACTTTGATTGATGTGTGCAGCTTGTGGTTGTGCAGCTTGTGGTGGCGATGGTAGTGGTTGCGATGGCTGTAGTTGCGGCGGTTGTGGTGTTAATAGAGGCACAAGTTGACACGTGAAATTATCCGGTTGATCCGGATTTCTAAATAAAGTATACTTGTATACTTGTCCAATCTTCACTTTAGTACCTTCCATGGTTGTATTATTATTATATTTTATTAATATAATATAATAATTATTAATTTGTACTTGAAGCAACTGATTGCAAAATCTGCGACAAGTTTCAGACTATGAAATGTATCTGTTGACTATAATTTTTAGTTCAGATTGTCTTTATATAAGGACGGATATTAAGTGGGAGAAAATCTGTTAGTATGCCAAATATGTTTTGAAAAGATAGGAAAGAAGATAAGAGGTCCTAATTTATGATCCTATCGGAAAAACCGTAAAATCCTGTCAATAAAACTGTAAAGTTGTTCTTGTATTCTGTACTTCGATTTCAATGAAAATATTTGGTATTCAATAGGTACAATAAAAGTTGACTGTAATATAGGTACTGAAAGGCATATCCATAAATATTCCTAAACAGGTATATACGTTTGTTTACAATTTAAAACTATTATGAACTGTCAAAGATCAATATTATTGCTTCAGAAAATATAAGATTCACAATCAAAGAAAATCAACTCCAAAATTTTCGTCTTATTGTATATCTTTGTTTTAATAAAGCAATTTCCAAATGAACAAACATATGTATAATTCATAGAAATAATAATTACTTAAAATTTGTATTATTTCGTAATAATAAATTTAGTTAACTAAATCACTACATACTTAGCGTATACACAAATTTTCAATTATAATTATTTAAAAAACGTACACAGTAAAAAAGGTTCAGTGAAATTCCGTCGAATACAACGGAATCTGGTTGCCAAGGAATTTAGCAAAGAAAACTTCTATATGAAACTGAAACGCAAACGTGCTAAGCATTTTATATTTATAACGTTTTCCTTAATTGTTAAACTTTTTTGGTTAATAAATTTCGTGTAATTTAATTTTAAAATAAAAAGGATTTCTAAATAAACATTTATGAAATTATAGAATTAAAACTAAATTCCTAAGTTGATTTAAAAATTCATTATATAATTACTAATTACAATTGAATTGCATTTATTTCGTAGTTATATTTTTTAAAAACTTTTACAAATTAAGTAATTACATAGAAAATGAATTGTAAAACGGAACATAATAATAAAATTGCAATATTGAAATCAATAAGTTAAAAAAATAAAAAATAAAATATAACTAATATAAATTAATTCAAAATGCGAATTGACTAGCTTAATTGAACTATTATTATCAACTATTGCCTTTATCTAACTCAGCGCCATACAAACAAGAAAACAATTTTTTGTTGGTGAACGGCTAAATGCTCAAAATTAAGAAAAAAATACACTGGTCGTGAAAATAAAAATTGATCAAAAAAAGCAGAAAGTATACAATCTTAATAATAATAACTGATAAAGCGCGAGATCAAAGCTACTGTATACAAATAATATAAATGTTGTAATTAAATTTATTATATCTATACATTTCGAAATAACTTAATATAATTAAGATTCGAATAATTTAATTCAAATTAGAAACAATTGTATTCTTTTAAACAATATTTTATATAGTATTAAAAACTAAATAAAAAATATCTAATACAAACTTATCCGTTTTTATTAAAACCTTGTAAATAGAGAATAAAACAAAATATTTGATAACAAAATTTCAACTCAAGCCGGGATTATATTTTGTTGGAACTTTTTGTTCTTGATTTGATTTCGTTTTATCTTTATTTATTTTTCTTATTTTGAAGAAACTATCAAATGATTAATTACAAATAAACATTTGTAACATTTACATATTCTAAGTAAAATAGCTAACTAATTTATGTTAACGCTTATACAAATAAATAAATGAAACTGAAACGCAAATGTGCTGAGCTTTTGCGTTTTTATGTTATTTATGTTTTTAAACATAAATATAATTTATTTATAATGTTTTCCTTAACTGTTAAACTTTTCTGGTTAATAAATTTCGTGCAAGTGTGTAGGGATAAAACAGAAACAGGTATAAATCCTGAAGAATAACTAAGCAGATGTGTAGATTCCTGAATGTTCTATCTTTTACTTCTCATAAAATCTGTTTACTAACATTTGATAATGCATATACAATATTGGCATACATAATTTCTGAAATTTCTTCTTATATAAAACGCTATTCCTGTTATTGTTAGAAAACTTATTCTTTTGTCTAAAATCTAAAAATTGCTACACATTTTATTTTTTTAATGTTTCACTTTATTATTAACATTTTCTAAATAATTATGGTCGTTGAGGTAAATAGGAATGAATCAGAAACAGATAGCTTAAAGTCATAAAATCTGTTTATTGTAGTTTGTTAATGGTTTTATAACAGTCCTGTATAAATAATCGTGAATGATTCGCTGCAATAATGATGTTATTGGTATAAAACATTAACATTGACAATATAGAGGAATTTTAGTATTAATGATTAATAGTTTTCTAATGTAACAAAATCCGGATATTCTGCACTGAGAAAAATTTCCTGTAAAAATTACCGTGCCAGCACCTACGGAATTAATAATGTTACATTCTTGATAATTTAAATTACATTTTTTAAAAACTTATACTACTTCATTCTACAATTTTTATTTAATATAAGTTAAATTTTACCGTGCTGTACATTATTTTTTCAATATTATTAAAAACTACTTTTTTTAATAACAAAACTAATTATTATAATACTTAACTGATAAACAACATTTTTAAAAATCAACAAATTGTTATTAAAACTACAAAACAAATACTAAATTGCAATAACTGGAATGTCTCAATTTAAAAACATTTATTCAAACGAAATTCCAAAACTAAATTTGTTTACAATAATCATAAATTTAAATTTGCTAATCTCGGTAGTAATGAACGAGCGCCTCCTTGCCTCCACTCTCGGACAGCGCGCATCGGGGCTCGGATTAAAGTTGAGTGGCTGGACCACTCAACTTTAATTTTGGTATATTTGTAAAAGATGAAAATGTTATTTTGTTATTATTTTATATAAATGACGATTTTTTTATTTTTGAAATTTTTGATATTATATTTTTAATTTAACTGGACAATAAATTAATACATATAACTTATCAATTAATTAAGAAATGTAGTTACATAATTAACATAACTTCTAGTTCTTGTTAGAATTTGTTAGTAGTGTTGTCTTATATTTTATATTAGAAATGTAAGTAACTTTTTGATATAAAAATGAAATTAAAATTGAATTCTTCTTTTTAAAATTGAAATTGCAAGTTAAATTATTACCAAATATTATTTTTAGTTCGGCATTATAATTTGCATTTTCAGATTTAAGCGTAATTTAATTATAAAAAATGAAAAGGATATCTAAATAAACATTTATGAAATTATAGAACTAAAATTAAATTGCTAAGTTGATTTAAAAATTCATTATACAATTACTAAATACAATTGAATTGGATTTATTATGTAGTTATATTTGTTAAAAACTATACAAATTAATTTGTATAGTTTATTAAATTAATTATTTTTAAATTATAAATTTAATAATAGACAAATTTTATAACTTTAGAATTTTTATATATCAATAACATTAACTTTAATAAATTAAAAAAAGTGAAATTGTTTAATTCTGTAATTTGTTTTAAAATGTACTTTATTATTTACAATATTAACAATGTTTTTAAGTATGTTGCAGTACCGTAAAAAGATACAATAAATATTTTCTTATCGCGCTTAAACCATAAACATCTATTTATGACGACCAGTTCCGGACCATTTTTGGAACTCAGGTTATAACATTATTGAAACGGGAAAATCCAAATTTATAAATATAGGATCTATAGCTGTTTACAAAATTTAATCCTGCAAAGATATAAATGTCATAAATGCAAGTGATAATAAAATTCAAAAATTTAGAAACGACATTTACAAAAACAAATGACAAACATAAATAGTTTTTCCAAAACTGAAAATACACTAATTATATCTTATGCAACTTTCTTAACAAACAGTTGCATCATTTTGTCTTTTTTGCCAAAAACGCAAATTTCCAAAGTTATTTTCGCTGGAAAACAAAATGGCTGAGAAAATTTGAAATTTCCGCAAATTGTTAATGTTAAATAAAAAAAGATTGTTGATTTTCTTTCAAAAACTTGAAAATACAATGAAAACAAAATATTATGACCAATGCCCTCACTTAGTCATTTGCTAAAATGTTATTTATTTAAATATGTAAATAATAAAATATTATTCCTAATTATATTTTTTTTATTTCCATTATATCAGTTTAATAGTTTTATCATTTTTTTTTCAAAACACACAAAGTATAAAATGTTTTAACAAAAAATTGAATATATTATAATAGTACAAAATTTTTCATATTAACAATTCACAGTAAATAATTTACTATGATAAAGAGTTCTTATCATTTATAGAAATAATACTTTTAAAATAATGTACAATAACGATTACAAAATAATTACACAATAAATTAAATATGAAGTTTTGTTTGGATGATTGTTTATAAAATTTTTCAATTCGTTATAAACAATTAATGTGCAAAATGGATTAAAAAAAGGCTTTTATAACACATATTTCTGGAAAAATTAGCCACTGTTATTTAATATATAATTTAAACATGAAGCTTTGCTCGAACGATTGTTTATAAAATGTTTCAATTTGTTATAAACAAATGATGTTCCTAAAGAGAATATAAACGAAAATCGTAGGTTATTACTGAAGTTGTAGTAAAAAATAAGATCATTGCGTTTCCTCGAAAAGCGCATGACTCTACATTTAGCCACATTTAAAGATAGCCCTGACAATCAGCAATGACAATCTTACCAAAAATATAAAATAATACTTTTAAAATAATGTATAATAATTACAAAATAATTAATATATTAATATACTAGTACCTTAGTAAGTTGTATTACTTTGTAATACAACAGAGTCTTCTTGAATTACCTTCCAATTCTACAAGTAACTTAGAAAAATGTTAAACTTTAGCCATGTCCCAGAAATATTTTGAAACATTTCTCGTACATCCCAAATATATTTCGAGAAATATTTTAGGAATATTACCTACCCGGACATGGGGACATTCTGAGTATGTTCTCAGAATATTCCAAAGTATTTTAGAATATTTTTAGGAGAAAGATTCAGATATAGACATACATTTTTAGGATGTCCTGAGAATATTTCGTGCTATTAGGGTTTGTGCAAATACGTTAACATATTTCTCTATACTTTGTGCAATATTTGTGGTATTTTGCTATTTGGGTAGTTCATTTATGATTACCAAAAGCACATGTAGCAGCCTCAATCTTTGGGTCAATAATTTTAGGTAGAATCATATTGAAATTAGGGAGCAATGGAATTATCCGTTTATTTATATTATATTGTTATATAAATATTTATTACAACTTAATTATTGTAATATATGTATTCTTTGGTAGATTAAGTATTAGAATTGTATGTATACTGCAAATTGATTTACAGATATTAATTGCTTATTCTTCAGTTGTTCATATAGGATTTGTATTTTTAAGAAATACACAAAGAAAAAAATAATTTTACATGTTATGTTACAATTATTATTAATGTTTCTGTTGAGAAAAAGGCCTTTAGGAACTGAAGGATAGTTTAAATGATTAAAAACCATATCCTTAGTGGACCATTTTATTAAATGATGAAACTGACGTTTCGAGACGTTCACAGTCTCATTTTCAAAGCTACAATTGTACATCAGAAAAAGTTTATTAAAATACAAATATAAAACATATTAATATATACACTGAGGGAAAAAAAAGGCCACCCTAACGCCGATCAAAAATTGGCCATTTTCAAACTGTAATATCTTTGTTAAATATCATCCAGTTTTCAAAAACTTTATTTTGTTTTAAAGCTTGAACCTTCCTCTTTAAGATGCCGTATCAAACTTTTGATACCAGTTTTAACTCTCCGTTGGCACACTGAAAACCCAAGTCATGTTTTTAGACAAAAAATTTTTGATGTTTGGAAGTGTGCACGGGCGTAATCGTGCAAGTAATCGTAATTTCCATGACGGCGTTGTAAAGTGGAAGCCTTTCCCAACAAAATGCCGTCAAGAACATCAAAATCCGATAATTTTTAAGAAAGTT
>JABFPY010000112.1:0-12447 GCA_022817165.1 Phoenoteleia sp. ZL-2020 | reverse complement strand
TAATAATAGTTACTCATACCGTTCGTAGCTTAAGTTAACACATAGAAAATCCAAAATAGTTTTAGTCACAACCACGCATTTTACTTTTACATATGTTTAAATATGTGTAATAATCTCTCACCAATTTCAGAATCTGATCACTGGTAATTTAAAAGAATATTCACTTCATATTCGCAATTTTTATAAAAACATGAACGACCCAGGATAAATTTAAAGTGAAACCATTAACTAAATGAAATAAAGGTCAGTCGACATAATATGTTTCAATTTTGGCGAAATGTGTTATATTGACTATTTTTAGAGTATTTAGTTGTTAGTTTACTTTAAATTTTTATTTTTTTATGTTTACAGCAAACCCTAGAACGTGTGATATTAACACAATATAATGAAAAAAAGGGTTAAAATATGGTAATTATTACCATATCGTAATCATACGTATGACTAATTTTGTCGTAACTTGGCTGCAGCAACCTTACGCATGACACTGATTATTAATCATTTTTCTCCATATAGTATTCAGAGAATTCTCTGTAACATTGATATTGCTTGCAAAGTTTGGAACTAAAACATTTGCTTGTATGTTGACTATTAATATAAAGAAACTGAAAATTAATGATTATAAATTTGCAAAAGTAAACAAACATCCGATGTAATGGTTAAGATATAAAAATATGAGAAACATATATAATTCTATTAATAAAAAGAAGAAAATTGAATATTATGACTTCAAAATAATTGAAAATAAAAACGATACAAAAAAATTACGGAAGTTTATTAAAAGTAAAATTATGAAAAAAAATCATGGAAATAAAAATAATAATTTAATATTTGACAGTAATATCCTATTTGATAATAATGACAACCCAGCAGAAAAATTTAATAAATTGTAACGGTCTCGTCTTATCATCTTTCAAAACTGACAGTTCACTCACTATAAGGCGAATAACAATATAATATTTAATTAATAATGATCATAAATTCTTACTCACTCCTTTTTCGAAAACAATAAATCAATAATGACATGACTGTAAGGTATGTGAGCTTATTCACAATAGCTGTGACTCTATCTTCTCTGAGAGAATCTGAGATTACCGTTTTCACCAAAAAATAAATCTATCCTTGGCGACCCAACATAAATTACAGAATTATAAAATTAAGTTTCCAAAGGAGACTGAATAACGAAACTAACGTTTCAGTATAGATTTCCTGATGAAGCTAAAGTTTTAATATAATAAACTAACTACTCAAAATTATCAACGTTATCTCAAGAAATTACTTTTCTAGGAATTGATTCATTTAGTTATGGTTTTAGAGGTTTCTACTCATTTTTCATGCGGGTGCACCTTAATGTTTTGTATTTACTCGTGGTACTTCTCTGATTGACTTCACTCGTAGATAGTTATTAATAATGGAGTCCTGATCCTGATTTAAGCCACTAACAAACTCTGATAAACTATCTAATCTAATCGCGAATTTTGTGTATCTCCCTGCAATCTCCGCGGATGAATTAACTGATTATTCGGTAAGCGCCTGTAACCTGTTCAAACGAGTATTTGTTTGGAAAAAATTTTCTCATAATAAACTTTTCTATTTTCAACTAAACGTTTAATTTGCTCCTGTAATCTTTTTACGGTATTGTCTAGTCGTTCTTCCCACTTTTCATATTCGGTTTGTTATTCGAAGTTCGATTTATTTACCACTGTTACTATTTCATCGTTACTATTTTCTAAGTTGCGTAATTTATCTTTAATAATTCCTAATTGTTTTATAACTGAGAGTTTTTCCAAATCACCTTCTTTTATTTTATTTTCAAATTAATTCTCCATGATTTTGGAAACTTAACGCTACTAAGTTCAAATGATCTATGTATATATCATTTGAAGATAAAAGAGTTCGTTACAAAAGGAAAAGAAGTAAAAGAAACATAATTTCTTATCTGGAAACACTTTTCATATAGTCATATTTATCTCTGGGATAAAAAAAAAACAAATTAAAAAATTAATAATTTAATCGTCTTTTTCCGTATTATTCGTATTTAATGGTATTTATTGGCGATTTGTAAAAAGTGAAGGGTAATGGCACAATTCTGACCCAGAATTCGGATTCAGCGAGTAAAAATACATAAGGAAACATAGGTTTGGTCTTTGGAACCACTTTTTTGTTAGTTTTGTTAGTTTATTTATACCATATTTTTTAATATGTAACAAGTAAATGGAATACATAAGTAAACATTTTGGTAGCTAAAATGCATGGGTTAAAAAGTAAACTCTCATTTGCATGCACACATAAAATTAAAGAATGAGACAAACATGATTGACACATATGAAAAGTATTTACGAACATGAATCTATTACGTTTCTAGAGTTAATAATTTATGATTATATAATGTATAGTTCATTATACTTCAGAAACATATAATGAAGGTTTACGTGTTTTTGATATAAAAAAAATTATTTATGTAATTACTTATAGATTTGACATCCCCATATTAATGCGTCACCTGAAATCTTGTAATTTATTGGAAGAATTTAGCAGTGTTGTCGTGGGATTTTCTGATACCCTACCACTTTTTCGAAATTGTCTACCAGATCGAGTTCAACAGAAACTCAGTTTTTCTCAAGAATCTTTAGCTTTTGATATCATTGGTAACGATGCAACTACAGGATTACACAACGCTCTATTTGATGTACTTCTTTTGCAAAAATTAGTAAATGAAATTGGAATCAAGAACAGTATTATTAAAACAACATCAAAAAGTATTCAACAAATTAACTATCAGGAAAATATTGATAATATACAGAAGATAAACAAATCAAATCTTGGTCCTTTAAACGAAGCGATATCTGCGACTATGTTGAACAAACTAGCAAGAAGTGGTATTCAATTAAGGGGTTATATACACCTGCAAGGCGAAAAAATGGCAAACTTTGGGATTTTTTTTCTCTGACACTAAACAATATTTTCAAAATCCGTTTTCACCCGTTTATTGTTTATGTATTGAACTTTTGAAAACAATTTTTAAATATCAGAAAAAAGTGCTGGTTCTCCACCCGGGCGCTCCCTGGAGATGGTGTTTTTAAAAACGCCTTTTGCGGTGACAGCTCCCTAGGCCAGAGAAATTATCTGAAATCAAAAATTCCAATTACAATTCATTTTCAATAATAAAAACTAGTCCTTAATCGAAGGATTAGAGAAAAAAAAATTTTTTGACAAAATGGCGGACTTGCAAAGTCAAGGTAGCTGTTTTTCACCCTAAAAAACACACTTTGATCGGCTCGGAAAAATAGAATTTTAATCGGAGGCAAAAAATGAACGATTAAGGACTAGAAAAATCAATTCTGAGTATTGTGGAACAAAAATCAGCTGAATCGAGTAAATAGATCTCGAGAAATCGCTGTCACCGACTTTCAAAACATGTTTTCAAGATAATCGCTGTTAAAGTTTCAAGTTTTGATCACACTATTTTAAATAATAAATTATTGCTACTTACACGGAATCATCGATCCCTGGACCATATGAAATTCCTTCCACATCGAGAATTGCTTCTAAAACCTTTATTTGTTGCTGTCTGCGAAGCATTCTGGCCTTCCGCGTGTTTTGCTGCGCTCGCTGCTCAGAGATCTCGACGCGATGTTTGTCTTCCTGATTGGTATACGCGTGCATATTACGCCCGCAGCTAAATACCATTGTTTCGAAAACTTTTAAAAGAATATAATGACCCTCGTTGAACATCACAGAAGCAGTGTAGGCAGCAATTTCAACGATGAAACTGCCAGACAGATTGATTTTTGGACAGATTTTCCAAATTAGTTGGTTTAGACTTTCGTTATTATTTTGATTGAATCCTCCTACACAACGCTGCAAAAGTCCTTGCTGAGGTCCTGATAGATGGGTTTGATGACTTTTAAAACGCTGTCTGGCAAAGCTTTGTAATCGTGTTGAAAGGCATCTAACGTTCCCTCCGCGCAAGCGCGCTGCCACGAGCACCATGACTCAGAGCCAGTCGGACACTTGTCGTGAAACGGATGTTGGTCTGTGGAGCGATAATGATCATATGTTGCCCAAATATCATTTTTCATTTTCTCAACTGAATCAGAGTTTCGTTTTATTGCCAAGCCATAATAAACAGTCAATTTGTCAATCATTTTGCCAGTCAGTTTACCCTTACCACCGATTCCTTTGTTATTTTTTTTGCAAGCACGAAGTCGACTGCCCATCCGCTTTTGCACGTGTCCAATGCACTCTTTCTTGACAATCTGTGTATTTTCATAAGGGTTCGATTTCACAATTTGATTGTAGGTTTTGGAATCGCCGTCTCCCACGTAGTATTTGTATTTCACTCCATAGATATCTTCTGAACGTTGAAACATTTTGACCATAGCATCGGCCTCCATTTTCCCAGATGAACCTCTGTGATTCGCTTTACATTCTGCTGCATGTGTTTCATACCATTCTTCGTACTCTGCCGTGTCCTTCTTTTTGTTCCAAAACTTGCACATTTTGCAATATAAACTTTTTGTCAATACATCTAAAACTTTGCCAGTGTAAAAACCAATAAGTGAACCAACGCCGTACAAAGAATTGTAGCCTCATTTCTGCCAAGTTCCATCCCCAGAAGTAATAAGATCCCTTGCATTCTCAGCGCCCATGTTTTTGCCAGTTTCTTCAATTTCCTCATCAACAGCTTTACGAAAAACTGATTCTGCAACGGATTTCATCACGCCATGAATATTTTTCACTATCATGTCATACGTTGTTTAATTGAGAAAATCCGGCATATCCATCAGTCCACAAAATCGTTGAGCGCCTTTTAAACCTATTCCTAACAATCGCATCGCGAATATAAATCGCCGATTCACTTCGTATGTATTTTTTATCAGAGGGCATGAATGAACATATCGAGTTGGGCAATCGTCGCACGACATTGTAATCTTGAAACCGAGCCCGCGAGTGCTGGCAGTTCCAAACTGCACCGCTCGTCCACAATCTTTGCACTTTACAAAAGTTGCAATTGCAGCAAAAACGGTAAAAAAGTTAATCACTTGATATTCTATAGAACCATTTTCCGGTACATCACTGTTTAACTTCAGCTTTTTGGCCGACGCACTAAAACTCGTAGAATCACCTTCCATGGTTTTTGGATTTATTGGATGTCTTTTTTTTGTAACATTTTTTCGAAAGTTTTTCGTTTGTCGCAGATTTCGCGACCCTTTATCCCTCACACCTCGCGGACTCATTTTTATTCGTCTTTTTATCAAAAATATTCAATTAATTGAACTCCGAATACAACCTCGTAACGCACGCGGCAAGTCCGGTTTTTGAGGTTATGAAACACTTTTCAAATACGTTTGAGCGCGTCCCAGGCATTTCAGAAAGGTTAGGATAGATGGCATCGTATCCCGTTACCTACTTTTGTATAAATGGCGATCCGAGTCCGCTTTGTTCGGCGCGCAGCTGGCGGGCCGTGCCGGCTCAGAGAAGGGACCCAGACGCAGCGCTACTCTACGCCGCATAACTTCGTCAATTTTCACTCGATCAACTTGAAATTTTGTCAAAATATTCTTAAATAAATATGCTTTCAGATTATGTAATAAAAAATCGAATTTTCGAACCTTTGCAGGTGTATATAACCCCTTAATTCTTTTATTGGCATTTTTAATTAGTAAATATTTTTTTAAATTACGCGAATTTAAATTTATTGAGTTTTTGGAATAAAATATAGAAAAGATATGTAATTATTTATTATATTTTATTTAATTTTAACTAAATTTACAATAATTAATGAAATTTTAGTTAAGTCTATTTTTCTCAGACAATATCTATCTTGTAAAAAGAATAAGATAGTATTCATTCTCGCGGACACAGTTGATCGTTTTAGTAAACATCATAATTCGAATTTTATAACATTATTCAGAAACTAGAAAACGAATATTAAACAAATTAAATACAATTACGATTCATAGTTTTTTAGTAAATAACCGGTGAGAAACACAAGAACGAAAATCTTAGTGGTTTTCAGCTGTGAACGTATTAGTATATCAGCAAAAAAGCAATGATTTATTAATTAATTTTTTACATATGTTTAGTTATATTATTTTACAGCATTGTTAATAATGACAAACTGGTTGTTTTAGAATTGTACAAATGTTTTCAAATGTTGAAACAAATGAACCTTTGTAAGTAATTGTACATGTAATACATCCTTTAAAAAACGTAATCAAAATGACAGTAATATTTTATTCAATAAAACTGAATTAGAAATTTACATACTATTATAAATAGTTTTGTAATTATAATACATCATCATTTTATCATTATAAATATTGTATATTAAATTTCATCATTGTAAAGGACTAGTAATTATTTTAATGTTATATATATACCTAACTGTGACATATTAAAACTTTCATGCATTTAAATATATTAATAATAGCGACAAATAAAATTCACTTTCTTGTAATATATTACAAACATTTTTAAATATATGAAAATGTATTAAAATTAGTATTATTTTAGTGATATTGAGCCAGGGTCGAAATGTAACAATATTTTAGCTTAGCCCAATACAAATTACCGATATTAATTCAATATTTGTAAAGATCATATTAGTGTCAATTCAATTAGTAGACATTCTCTCAAATCAGCAATTAACAGCTGATAATCAAAGCTGGGGTAATATGGGCAGGTAATATTGGGCCACATGGAACAAAACTCTGGTTAGCACCATCAGAATTCTGGTTACGGTCTTATTATTACAAGTACACTATTATAATTAAAACTTATGTTCTATATTATGTTTGTTCAAAAAACGTATTATTACACAATCAATATATCCTTATTAAATTGAAGTGTTGTTGTATACTTACTATTACGATATGATTTTCTATTTATAATTTAAAGGAATATTGTCTTCGTATTATTTTTATTTCAAAAACCATAACGCCTCGGGACATGCCCGTTCGGCAGAGTACAAAAGGAATAAAGCATGACAAAAATGAAATACGTAGATACAAGAATTTTCGGTAATATAACAAAATAATTAATTAAACATTACAGCGTTGGTGATTTAGCAGATAATTAAATAATTGAGTTTTAAAAACATTTAAAGATCTAGAACATTTAACAATATCCGGTAAAGAGTTCCAGAATTTTGCCGCTGAAATTAAGAAAGATTTCTCATACATAGAAGATCTACAAAACGGTGTTAGAAGCTCGAGATGTGAGAGTCTAACGAATCTGGACAGGGAGGAAGATCTAAGAATGAGACCATTGGCCAAATAGGACGGTGTCTTGTTAGCTAAAAGATTGTAAGTTAAAACTCCCAAAAAATATAAACGACGATTTGAAAGACGCAACCAACCCAACTCATTCAAGTAGGGGGAAATAGGCTCACGGAATCCAGGACGACAGACAAACCGAACACATGCGTTGAGTGCATATTGCAGCTTACGATCTACCTCCTGGGTAATATTGGTCATGACCAGAGGACAATAATCGAATAAGGGAAAGATAAGAGACATCACAAGACGTTTCCTCAGATCTACAGAAAGAATAGCATGACTATTCTTGATTTGCCTCAAAGTCAACCAGACTTTCCGCGAAGTGGTTGCAACTTGTTCCTTCCATGTGAGAGAAGAATCAAGAATAACGCCTAAATTTTTAACTGATTGAACAAAGGGAATTGGAGTGTTGCCAATAAAAATTTCAGGGAGTGAAGATAAATTTATTTGATTTATATAAAAAGATGAACCAAATATAATAATTTTAGTTTTGGATGGATTAAGAATTAAACTATGCCTCGAAGTCCAGTTACAGATAGCAGCAATATCCAACTTAATTTTATCAAGTAAATCAATGAGATCAAGTGGAGAGCCGTGGATATAAATTTGAAGATCATCAGCATACAAGAGATGTCTACAATGAGTAAGAACTGAGGAAATGTCATTAATGAAAATGGAAAATAAGAGAGGTCCCAACACAGATCCCTGAGGGACACCACAAGAGGTCATCAACCAAGGGGAGTGAGAACCATCCAGGTTTTTCACTGCCTGGGTTCTAGATTTTAAATAAGACTTAAACCATTTAAGAACAGGATCAGAGCATCCAGCATGTTGAAGTTTGGCTATAAGAATATCATGATTGACAAGATCAAAAGCCTTTGAGAAATCAAACAAAACAAGGATAGTCAATTCACGATTTTCCATGGCAAATCTAACATCGTCTAAGAATTTCAGCAGCACAGTTTGAGTGGAGTGATATTTTTTAAAACCAGATTGGTAAACATCCAGATAGCAATTTGATATGAGAAAGGAAAGTAACTGTTCATGAATTATGGATTCCAAAACTTTGGATAATGAACACAAAATTGAAATCGGCCTATAATCACTAGCCTCCTGAGGTTTAGAGACTTTGGGAATTGGCTTGATAAGAGCCTGTTTCCAAATGGATGGAACAACGGAGGTGGAAAGTGACAAGTTCAAAACATCAAGAATACGAGAAGAAAGAGCAGGAAAAACTTTCTGATAAAAGTGAATGGGAATCCCATCCGCACCAATCGAGTTTTTGGTCATTTTAAATAAGACTTTTTCGAGGATAGGTAATGTAATGGGAGAGAAATTAAAGGATTGAATCGGACCAGGTGTAAAGGTAACAGGAAGAAGTGGGTTGAGACTATCAAATACTACGGAGGATAAGAAGAATTGGTTAAGTTCCTCAGAAGGTACCAACAAAGGAGTAGAAACGTTGCCAGTATCAAGAATACCCAATGCCCTAAGTTCCCTCCAAAGTAGTTTCGAATCATGAATAGAACTAAGTTTTTTTAAATAAAAAGATGATTTAGCAGCTGATATCAGATAGTTAACTTTATTTTTCTGTTTTCTCAGAAGTGTAAACAAATATGGACTTTTCAGATTTTTAAAATATCTTCTAAGTTTGTTCCTATAATGAATTTCATTCAAGATATCATCTGTCATCCAAGGGGTAGGGAGCCTTTTGCGATTTAATGCATGTAGGGGATATTTCTCATCAAAGGCTTTTAATATAATATCGTTCAGATTAGATATTGCATCGTCCACCGATGAGAAGATGATTGGAACATTCATACACGAAGAGCTCAAAAAATTCACAAACTCAAGAGAGTCAAAGTTTTTAAAATTTCGATAAAGAATAGGTTTGAGGTGAAATGCATTTGTTCTTACGTGAAAGTTCAAATAAAGAGCTTCATGACCGGAGAGGAAGGGAAAGCCAGATTGATAGAATTCGAGGACTTTAATATCAGAGTCAACGATACAAAGGTCTAATAGAGTATGTGACAGAGCGGTATGATGAGTGGGGATTTTATTGGGAGAATAAAGGGCATGTGAGTCAATAGCGTTTTTCAGAAGCAAAGAGTTATAAGAGTCAGATAATAAATCAATATTAAAATCGCCCAAGATGACAATATCAGAATATGAAGGAGCAATAGAATCAAAAATGGAAAAAAATATGGCAGGAAACGGGGCAAGAGGTGGACGATAAACAATAGATAACAAAATTGGAAGATCTCTGACAATCAGTTTCACAAACATGAATTCGGTATAAGGTAGAACATCAGGAGTAGATTGAAAAAGTAGGGAGAAGGAGTCAACAGATTCGTGAATATAGAGACAAACGCCACCACCTCTCTTTGTAGTTCTGTCATGACGTAAAATATGATAACCCGGAAGAAAAATTTTCGAGTCAGGAATAGTTAAATTAAGCCATGATTCAGTGATTGCAATTACATGGAAAAAAGGTGGATTCGCAAGCCTAAGAAATTGATCAAAGTGGCCAGGGTTTGCCAAAGATTGAGCGTTAATAAGGCAAAAACGTAGTCCGAAATTTAATATTAACGATTGCATATCAACATCAGAACGAGAATTACATAAGGAATTTGGAACTCTAAAATTTTGATAAGAATGATTACAGTGAGGTACAAGTCAATCCGGGGGGACGGACCGAGTTGAAGTATCGACAACATCCGACCACACGTTCCCTACAGAACCAGAATTCATTACCCGAGAAAACGGGTTAGTTACCTCATTACCGTTTCCAGGAAAGTCATCGGGATATTTTTGGACAGTAGCTTGAGGATTTTTCTTCATGAAAACCTTGCCAGCCTTCATCCAACAAAACTGGTAGTTATTAGACTTAGCGAAACGTTTAGCTGCAAACAAATTACGTCGTTCAATTGCCGTAGATCGTTCATTGATATATATCTGAGTAGAAGGCAAATTAGAAAATAGATCAGATAACACAATATTCCGTTTAACCTTCTTTGCAGAAAGCCAAATATTTCTGTAACGTTTAGTTAAGAATTCAACAATTAAAATTCTAGGTTTGCCCTCAACTGCAGGTAAAACTATGTGATTATCTATAAGGTGATCAAGGAATTCAATTTGTAATATTGAGGCCAATTTAGCTAAAAAGTTGAATGGATTTGCAATACATTCAGAGGAGAGACCAGTTATTGCAAGTTGACGATCCCAGTCAGGACGAGAAGAGGCAGTACTGAGATTTGGGTTAGATGAAGAGCGAAAAAGTCTTTTCAGTTCATCAATATTAGATTTATTTGACGATACTCTGGTGTTAAGGTCAACAACCTTCGAATCAAGATGTTCCAATTGATTTTTGTTTGCCAGAGTCTGTGAAATAACTTGATCAAGCTTACCAGATACTTTTGAAAAAGCATCTTTGAATTGCAACAGATCATCAATATGCTGATTCATCGTCGGAAGGCAAGCTATTCTTTCATTAATAGACTGCAGTAACTGCAAAATGTCTGAATTACAAGATCCCGCGGACTCCATCACCCCCAAACTAACAAGATCAGGCTCAGAAACTGTCGTACGATTCAGTAAAGTTGACTCGCGTCCCACCAAGTCACCGCCCTCCAATGGAACAGGCTCATCAAGAGAACTCCTCCTGATCAATTTTCTGGTGGCTTGACACTCAGAACAACATTTCATAGTCTGGTTACGAATTCTAATAAAGCGAAACTTTGCGCATCTAGAATGAAATACGTTATCACAGTTTAGACAAGTATAAGCACGCTTCAGTTCATCGCACGCATGACATCTCATACCCATACTACCATAATATCAGTTTAATATACAGAAAGACAAGTTATTGTGAAAAAATTAATTAATAAATAAACAATAATAAATAATAAATAACAAAGAAGTAGTCAATAAATAAAATCAAGTTAAGAAAATAAAATAACGAGTACAATACGTCAATTAAATAAATAAATAAATAAGTTAGACATCAAAAAACGAAAAGCAAAAGAACACACACACAATAAGAATAGCTACGCAAACTAAAATTATAAAAATATAAAAATACGCAATATTATAAACGCAAAAACACATCCAGAAACGAGGCCATCCGCTTATTTACATAAATTATAATAAATAAATAAAAATAAAAAATAAAAAATTCTAAAATAAGTCAATTTATGGAAAATAAATAAATAAATAAATAAATAAATAAATATACAATAAAAAGTCAAAAATAAATAAACAAAATTAAATAATATAATAATAAATAACAATAATAAATAAATAAAAGACAATATTAACTTATTTTAGATTACAAAAAATAAAATTAAAATTTAAGTTCAATTCAAATGATGGATATCAGTAGCCAATCAGGAGCGACCATTAGATCTCAAGTCGTCCAAATGTCAAGCCAAGGAGCCAATCAGCAACGGTCTTAAAGTTATATGCAGATCATGTGTTCTTCTGTATCACACTGATTTGCAACAAAATTGTTATCAACAAAATAAATAATCCAATATGCTCGATTTTGGACGTTTAAGTTCATCTGTAAACAAATGCCCAAAGGCAACAAGCGAGCAGAAAGGCCAAAAAACTTTCCAAATACAGAGAAAAAAATTCAGTATAATCAGTTGTTGATAAAAGTTATTGCGGCAAAAATCGGTATAAAGAACTTACACTATGGGAGAGAGATACAAATTGACTCTCTCCACGAAGTGACGGCGCAACAAAGTAACAAATTCAAGAAGTGCTGGAATTGGACGTCAGAGGCACTTTGAGGTTATGAAATCGTTCAGACCTTTCTTGCAGAAATACAGCTTAACGAACAATTCAGATGTGCAAAAACGGCTGGTGCAGACAGACAACACTTTAAATAAAATACCAAAATTCACTTATAATTCCAAGGTGCATAGGTTTTATACCTTTGAACACATCATTGAGTACTAATTTTAGTGAATAATGGCGTTATATAACCTGACAATTGTCTAACCTCCCGGCTATCCTGATTCTTGAAATGGTGTAGTATTTCGGTGACGTCTGTTGTTTACATTATAGTATGAAACGTGACATTTTTCTATGTGTAATTCTTTTGGGTGATTTGTTCTTTAGGATTTGTTTGTATACATGATAAGTAGGTAATAATCGGACATAT
>JABFPY010000111.1:0-12548 GCA_022817165.1 Phoenoteleia sp. ZL-2020 | reverse complement strand
ATTTACTAGTCTTTAGAAACATTGACAAATTTTGACATTAGTGAAATAAAAGTTATAGTGTCCCTCAATCTCTTCGAAGAGTTTATAAGTTTTCAGATGCCACTAAATTCTAGAAGGGGAACTATCAAATTTATACGCTTTTATTTCATAAAGCAATACTAAAAAGTCAATTCAATTTTTTCTTATTTATTATTTAATATTAATTTGTATTATTTAATATTAATTTATGTTAATAATAATTTATATTTTACTCTATTTTTATAAATTCAAAATAATAATCATCTTGATAAATAATTAATAAAAATTATAAATACAACCCTTATTTAACTGATAATATAAATAATTTCAATCTGAATTTTAATTTGATTTAATTCATTATTAAATCAAATATAAAATTAAAATTTAATTACAAACACTCTACTATAACAGTCAAGATGAGTGAAGAAAATGACTTACTTCTGAAAGAAAGTAAATTCTTTAACTTGGTATTACTCAATATTTTCACGTAACAAATATTTAA
The DNA here is from genome assembly GCA_022817165.1 of Phoenoteleia sp. ZL-2020. Classification (NCBI taxonomy): domain Eukaryota; kingdom Metazoa; phylum Arthropoda; class Insecta; order Hymenoptera; family Scelionidae; genus Phoenoteleia; species Phoenoteleia sp. ZL-2020. Next base: position 12,028 of record JABFPY010000111.1, on the reverse strand, counting down.
TTTAACATATAACACAAAATAATGAATAATATATTCATTCTTATTCTTTTTTTCATTGCGAACTCATGATTACCATTATAATCCTCTGAAGGCAAAGTTTTTATTTGGAGAAAATTCTAAGAAATTTTAAAATATTCTATATTTTACAAAATTGTTGTTATTCCTTATTTACAAAATTTAATAACGTCACTATATCTTTTAAATTATGTTATATATTACCTCACGATAAAATTTAAATGTATAATTTACATTTGCTATTTCGAAACAAGAAGACTACATCATTCTAAATTATAATTAAATAACAATTTACAATATTTTCTTTCCATTTAAAATGTAATTTTTCAACATTTTTTTCAATGTAGAAATAAAAGACTAAATAATTACTTTAATTTATTATAACTTTCCAAAACAATCTTTTTAAAGCAGTTTAAATTATGTTTATAAACTGACACATGTAACAAGCTTATCACGAAAAAATACAATAAACTCCTCACACAACAAAGATCTACAATTAAAATGTAAGAATCAATAATATAAAAATAATAGTGTGGAATATTCAGGATCACGATTCAAATTATAAAACAAAAGATAATTTTACAAGATTTGAATTAATTTCTGCTAAATGACTATAGAATGATGAGTAACAAAATTTCCATATAATAACCAATATATTGTTATTAAAAATAATAATTATAAAAATAATTACTATAACTAAGTTGGATAAAGTAGCTAATCTACCTTAATATACTAAATAAACTTTATTGATTATAGTAAACGAGATGTTTTGATAGAGTGAATGAAGAGATCACTTATAATAACTCAGTAATCTATACAGCATAACTGAATTATTCTGTTATAACAAGTATAGTACTCAATTATAGGAACTTGAAGATCTAAACATTGCTTCTTAATTAATCAGGTGTAATAACTAATTTATATTGCATTACAAAAGGCGCATATAGTAATATGCAACATGCTTACATTTTTAATTATAAGCATGTTGCATGTCAATGCTATATAATTTTAATACTTAATATTTTTATTTGACGTATAAAACTGAGTTAAAATAGTTATAACTTTAATACATTAATACTTAATAATTATAATAAATCAAAATTGATTATAATGAAATAAATTTAATTTATATATTAGAAGTCAAGATAAAATTTCAAACAAAAGTTACTACGAGCGTATTTTTAATTAAATTGTGGATATTTAGTAGAATCTTCTACATTTATTTATTCTGTAAAAGAAGCGTTTAAATTAAAAATTACTTAGAAGAAATACCCCAACAGTTTATTCAAAACAAGGTACTAACGGTTTAGAGGCAAGGGGACTCACTCCGAACAGAAGTTATTAGAATGATAGAGATTTACGTTCCTAACATACAGTTTACGAATTGTACACTGACCAAATTAAATGGGTGTATATCATTGTTTACTAGTTAAGATGATTTGTCAGTCGATTTGCAAGTCAAATCGGGTCGGTAATATAGGAATCGCCCAAAGTGTAAGCATACCGTCGGTATGCCGACACTTCGGACGAGATAAGTAGCGCCAATATATGTACATAAACTTAATATGAAAATTTGAGCGGAAAATTTAAATTTAAAAAATGATGCAACTTTTGTTCCAGGTTAGACTAACAGTGTTTTAGATAACCTGGAGTGCACTAGATACTCAATTTCCACTAATAGAAATATTCCCCTATAATTTGTTTATTTTTGGGGAAATAAATAATAATAATTTTGATTATTACTATAAATAAATAATAACTTCATTCCTAGAAATAAAAGTATTCCTTGGCTAAATTTGCTTTCAAGTCGACGAAATCAGCATGTATCACATGCACACGTCGACCTGGTGTGCACTAGGTGCACTAGTGCAAGGAATAAAATTATTCCTTGTTTGTTTTGAAAGTTTTCCTTTAGGTCGACGAAATCTGCATTTTTACCATGCACTCGTCGACCTTATGTGCACCAGGTGCACAATAGCCTGGAATAAAATTATTCTACGCAAATTTTGTTCATTATTTGCCCCAGGTCGACGAACTGTGATTATGTATCACATGCACACGTCGACCTGGTGTGCACTAGGTGCACTAGTGCAAGGAATAAAATTATTCCTTGTTTGTTTTGAAAGTTTTCCTTTAGGTCGACGAAATCTGCATTTTTACCATGCACTCGTCGACCTTATGTGCACCAGGTGCACAATAGCCTGGAATAAAATTATTCTACGCAAATTTTGTTCATTATTTGCTCCAGATCGACGAACTGTGATTATGTATCACATGCACACGTCGACCTGGTGTGCAATAGGTGAACTAGTGCAAGGAATAAAATTATTCTTTGTTATTTTAAAAATTTCTCCTGTAGGTCGACGAAATCTGCATTTTTAACATGCACAGTTCGACCTTTTGAGCACCAGGGGCACCAGAGCGAAGAATAAAATTATTCATAGCGAATTTTTTATTTGTTCCAGGTCGACAAATTGTGATTATGTGTCACATGCACATGTAGACCTTATGTGCACCAACTGCACTGGCATAACAAATAAAATTATTCCTTGTTGTTTTAAAACGTTTTCTCCTTTCAATCTACGAAATGTGCATGTTTAACATGCACATAACGACCTTATGTGCACCAAGTGCACCGGATTCAAAAATAGAATTATTCATTGCAAATTATTTTCATTATTTGCTCCAGGTCAACGAACTGTGATTTATCATATGCACATATGAATTATATGAACAAATGGTCGACCATTTGTGCACCAGGTGCACCAGAGCCATGAATAAAATTATTAATTGCAAATTTTTTAATTATATAAATTTAAATTGAATTATTTATATAAATAATATGCAAATTAATTTAAAAATAGAATTATTCATTGCAAATTATTTTCATTATTTGCACCAGGTCGACGAAATGTGATTTATCATATGCACATATGTATTATATGAACAAATGGTCGACCATTTGTGCACCAGGTGCACCAGAGCCATGAATAAAATTATTAATTGCAAATTTTTTTATTATATAAATTTACATTGAATTATTTATATAAATAATATGAAAATTTATTTTAAAATAGAATTATTCATTGCAAATTATTTTCATTATTTGCTCCAGGTCGACGAACTGTGATTACTATACGCACACGTCGAACTTATGTGAACCAGGTGCACAGGTGCAAGGAATAAAATTATTCTGTTATTTTTAAAAATTTTCGTCGAAAAAGTCGACGAAATCTGCATTTTTAATATGCACACGTCGACTTTATGTGCACCGCGTGCACCAGACCCAAGAATAAAATTATTCTTTGAAAATTTGTAATAAAATTAAAAGTAATCGCTCCAGCTCGACAAACTATGATTACGTATCATATTCAAATGTCGGCCTGTTTTGCACTAGGTGCATAAGAAAAAGAAATCATTAATAATAAAAGAAAGGACCAAATTTCAATTGATGAAATTGAAATTAGTTCACTTAATAGTGAACGACCTTTCAACAAAAACATACTATTAAAGACGTAACTACTACTACAGAGGATCATAATTCAGTTTTAAAAATTGAATTCAGTTCATATTACAATGAACAATCCTTTAAAATTAAAAGAAATAAATAATATGTAGGTACAAATGGCAAGGACCAGGTTTCAGTTATTGTAACTGTACCAGTTCACTTTATAGTGAACGACCTTCCAATTATGCATGCAAAAAGTACCATCATTTAAAAATTTTCCACATCAATCAACAAAAAAAAAGAAAAAGAAAAACTTATATGTAATGAATTGCAAATGATAAGAAAAATGAACCTAAAATTAGCAGAAAATATCCAATCATAAAATTCAACAAAATTAATTTTGGAAAATATGTAAATGAAAAAAACAAAAAAGTTATTAACATTGGCGGACTAATTATTTACACTAGAATTGTCTTAAAAATATGTTGTTGAATTCTTGGCTATTTTCTGCTAATTGTCTTTGTCCCACGGCGAAAGGTCCTACGACGATTACTGCTAAGACGACTGGGACCATGGCGATTGGTACCATGGCGATTGGTACCATGGCGATTGCTCCCGCGGCGATTGCTCCTGAAGCGATTGCTCCTAAAGCGATTGCTCCTGAAGCGATTGCTCCTAAAGCGATTGCTCCTGCAGCGACTGATTCCAAGATGATTGATCCCACGACGATTGATCCCACGACGATTGATCCCACGACGATTGATCCCACGACGATTGATCCCACGACGATTGATCCCACGACGATTGATCCATGTTCGGTTATATCCTGAAAACATTGTATAAATTAAATTATTGTATAAATATCGGTAATTTATTTGAAAATAAAACTTTAATAAAAAAATATGTTCATTAATTGAAGAAAGAAGTCGAGGCCATGAAATGAAAGTTATTTTTAAAAAATTTATATCCTAGCCCCTGGTCGGCTCTTCTATTATTTCGTGGTTCCTGGTTTCTGGTCAGCTGGTTCTTCATTTGCTGATCCCTAGTCTACTTTTCTACTGGTTCCTATTCCCCAATTCTATTCATTCCTGAACTCCTGGTCATTTGTCTCCAGAAACCAAAGTTCATCAGAAGATTCCTGCTAAATTCAATATTCCCTGTAGATGGTTTTGATCCACCTAACATCCACCGGATATCCCCGCTACTCGATGTCTCCTAGCATCCACATATTTTACCTACGACTCGAAAGAATAATAAGAATTTGCATGAATTAATATGCAAATATAAAGTGTCATTAATGATTGTATACTATTTACGAGAGATTTTTAGCATCTTTTGCTGGGACATTTTTTGCTAAGTTTAATTTTATTTTTTAGAGACAATCTTAAAAATAGATCAGATGAGTTATAAACATTGCATGTTGAAGATCTTTTTTGCAATTCTGTCATGAAAAATGAAGTTAAAATTATAACAAAGAGCCTAGCAAATGATTTAAAAAATCTACTTTACAACGTATACAAATATTAGTAACATTTTTTCTCCTGTAGACCAATTTATTTTATTATTTTTCAGAGCAGATATTTTGCATTTTTGCCAAGCTATTTTATACCAGAAAGTCTGCACAATTCAGTAAAAGTGAAGTTTCAAAGAAGTTGAAAAAGTCTGGACACGGTCAAATATCTAACGAAATACACATCTCATTAAAAAATAAAAAGTTTTATATTTTTAATAGATCTATCCAATGATACCAAACTTGAGCAGGGGCAGGGGTAATTTAAAGATCTCAAATGGAAATCCCCATTTTGTATTTCAGATTCGAATTTTTGCAGATTCGAATAATATTGCAATTTTCAACAGTCATAAACATTTTTAATTTGTCTAAATAACGAATACAATCATTTATAAGTTTTAAAATAATGATTTGTTTGCAATTGTTATTAGAATAAAAAGGTTTTGTTTTTTAATAAAGACTTTAAATATGTCGAAAAAAATTATTCTTATTCCCTATTATCATTCGAACTGTGTGGAGAAGGGGGGAGGGTTTATAATGAAAATAAATATTTTAATTTTGGATATGATAAATGTTTTGATATCTTATGGAATTAAAAATTTGCTGCAACCTAAAAAATGGATTTCAAAAGATGACAAAAAAATGTAGGACATAAAACATGCTTTCTTAGTTTAAAATATTCTCCCTTTATATAATTTTATTTAAGTATTATAATATTTTTTGGAAACCAATTACTTGAAATTCATTAAATAAAATGCCCCCATGTCGTGCGAAAGAGGGAGACAAATAGAGTAATATTCACTTTTAATTTATATTTATTAAATATTTATTTCATATAATATGAATTCTTGAGTAATTTGTTGTAACTCAATGAGTGATTTTGGAGAAGACAGAAGATCAGAATCTCCAAATATAAGCAAAGTAAACACATAAAATTTCATAAAATTTTTTTTAAGTTTACATTTCTCTGTCCTATTTTATATAATTCCGTAATTCACAGGAAATTACTCAGTGTTATATATATTTATCGTACAGCAAGAAATGTAAAAGAAACTATATTTTCAAATGAAATGAATTTTGTTAACATACCTTTACCATCAACTTACGATGTTGCTTTTAAATTAGATTTAAATATTTGTGGACAAAAAAAAGAATTTGACATATAGTAGTCAAAACATTTCATAACTAAAAGCAGATATTTATTGAATAAAATTGTATCGAGTTGTATAAATTAATTAATATATTGTTAAATATATTAATTAATTTATACATTTAACTTTAACATTTAAATATAATTAATATATTTAACAATATTTATACTTAAATTAATTTATTTATTTTTGTATTTAAATGTAATATTTGCATTTCTAGGGGGGCACGATTCCAAATGTAAATATGAATACATAACTACCTCAACTTTGAACAAGTTATAACATTTTTTAATTTATTCAAAAATAACACATTTTTAAACACATTAGTTTTTAATCTGTTTTTTAAAATGTAGTATTCCAATTTTTATTATTAATATAAGAAACATTTATATTTTTATATTAGTTTTTAGAAAAAGTGTTGTGACAAACTTCTTTTTATTAACAAAAGCATATTATAAATTTGGTAAAGTAATATATTTTCAATGATCTAAGATTTATTCAAATAATATATGTTTTATTTTTCTATATGATAAATATATTAATAAATTATACAAAGAATGTTTAATAAGCATACAGATTAAGTATTAAGATATAATTATTGAATTATAAATATAAATATTATTAATTATAAATATTAAACTAATGACTTGCATTTCTAAAAGAAAGTAATATTCCAGTAAACAAATTTTGAAATAATATTATGATATTAATATTTTCAATAAATATATAATGTTAAATGTAAATATATATATATATATAAACATATTATATAAAATGATATAGACTGCATTGGAAAAAACTACAAGTATAAATAATATTTTTAAATATATTAATAAATTAAACAATGCATCTTATAAACTTTTTTTGTTAGTAAATAGAGTTTGGCACAACACATTTGGGATACATTTATAAAATATGACAGTATAAGTTGTTTCATGTGGGACAGTGATTTCATGATTCTTTGTCAAAAGGGACATAGAATTACAAAGTAAAAATTATTATGTAACATTCTTCACAGTTTTATATGTGAGTATCCCTAAATATTGCATGTGATCTAAGATTTATTCAAATAATGTTTTACTTTTTATTTAATTATTTAACTATTTTATATTAATATCTAATCCGCTTGCTTTTTAAAATGCTTTGTAACATTTATTATACAGTTAATTAATATGTTTAACGTATTATATTACATACATATCTATTAGATTTTTATGTATTCATAATATAACAATTATTTTAATTAAATGTTACCTGTATTTTAAATTTAATTCCCATGATTATTATGATGAAACTTATGAAATGAACAGGACAGGAAATTTAAATAATGTGCATTTCAGTTTTTAAGTATATATGTTTTATTTCATTATTTATTTTTTAGTTACTACTAGCTGAAAGAATTTGGGTTATTTTGTAATTAATTGTATTCTTGTATTTTTAAAACTAAGTTATATTTTCTTTCATAACATTTTGTATTTTTATACAAAATAATTTGTATAAAATTATCATATAACTAACATATAAAAATAAAAATCAAATAAAAATATTATATAACTAACAATATTAGATTTTTAAATTTGTTTAAGAAGTTATTAAATATTACTTTAACGTAATTGTAGATTCCATTTAGAAATGCAAACCTTACATTTAAATACAAAAATAAATAAATTAATTAAAGTATAAATAATATTTTCAAATATATTAATTAATTTTATAATAAATTAAACAATGCATCTTACAAACTTTTTTGTTTGTAAATTGGAATACAAATTTAATAAAAGATATTGTATAAAATATTATATGAAATTTAAACTGTTAAATTGTAATATAAGATTTAACAGTGATTTCATGATTCTTTGTCAAAAGGGACATAGAATTACAAAGTAAAAATTATTATGTAAGATTACTCACAGTTTTATATGTGAGTATCCCTAAATATTGCTTCTGATCTAAGATTTATTCAAATAATGTTTTATTTTTTATTTAATTATTTAACTATTTTATATTGATATAATTTTATATTAATATTAATATACACGCTGGGTGTACATAGAATAATTTTTAAGATGTTTCAGATATATATTTTAATTATATTTAATAATTATTTAAAGAAAAAACCGAATTTATTTTATTTTATTTAAATAAATAAGAAAAACTTAAAATAATATTTATGCAATATTTTTTAAATATTTATAAAATATTTTATCATATTTATTAAACATTTATAAAATATTTTATCAGATTTATTAAATATTTTAAAGATGTTGCTTATGTTGGACATTCAATATGTATGGAATTAGTATGGTATTTATTTACTAAATTCATATTTAGTTATATTTATATTTACGTATTAAATTCCCAAATATTTTCAATGTCGAACAGAAATTATATTTTAAAGATTTTTAAGTATAATTAAATATTTTATAAATATTTAGAAACATTTTGCACAGCGTTTTTACTTAAAAAAACATTTTTAATTAAAAAAAATTAAAAATTTTTATTAATTTTAAAATTAAAATTAATAAAATTTTAATTTTATTAATCTTATTTCTTGAAAAAAATAGAAATTAAAACAACATTCTCCAAAACCGCTGAAAATTTTTTAATTACTAAATATTTATGAAATAAATTTATAAATATTTAGTAAGTTTTATTTTCACTTTATATATATTTACAATATTTATTAAATATTTATATTATCAAATTTAAACATTAACTAAATATATAGACTTATTTACAAATGTTATTTACATAATTTCAAATCATCTTTTATTTATTTAATGAAACCAATTACTTGAAATTCATTAATTAAAATGCCCCTATGCCGTGCGAGAGATATAGACAAATATAGTAATATTTCATCTTAATTCACATTTATTAAATATTCATTTCAAACAATATGAATTAATGAGTAATTTATTGTAACTCATTGAGTGATTTTGGAGAAGACAGAAGATCGAACCTCCAAATATAAACAAAGTCAACACATAAAGTTTCATAACAATTTTATTTTTTTTAAGATTACGTTTTTCTGTCCTATTTTATATTATTCTGTACTTAACAGGAAATTACTCAGTGTTATATATATTTCCGCACAGCAAGAAATGTAAATAAAATTATTTTTTAAATGTCATGTATTCTGTAAACATACCTTTACCATCAACTTACATTGTTGCATCGCTATTGCATCTTCATGGTATTTCACCTTCATCGATTTAAATAAATGATGAAGAAGCACACTTTTTCCCATAGCACGAACACTTAACAATGTTTCTGTTTTGAACACTTTAAACTACACTTGCGAACAACAAACCACGAGCCGCGATAAAAACGAGCCGGCATTTTTAAATTCCTCTCAACACATGAGCGGTGAAACACGTGGGTTTAATCAGCTGTTCATGCTACAGCCCTGCAGCTTGAAGTTGCTGCGAATGATATATATATATATATATTTGAGAAAAATGTTAATTTTTATTTTACAATAAAATCTATATTAAAAAATTTATTTAATTTAATTTAAAATACTTATCTTTTAAACTACAAACTAGATTTTTTTATTGCAACATATAATATTCAATTAAGCCATTTTAATACTTAGTTTATAATATTTCAATGTTTATGTTCCTCATATAATCAAAATTCAAAAATGTAATTATAAATTAAAAATATAAATTATCGAATTTTTGCGAGTGTAGTTATTAAATAATATACTACTCTACGTCAGGCTTGGTGGTCGAGGGGCATAAGTACCGAGCTAGAAACTTTGTAGTCTGGGATCGATTCTGCTTTTGTTCTTTATTTTTTTTTTATTTTAATAAAACATATACACATGTTGAAATATATTTATCATTAAAAAATAAGAAAATTAAATGAACTAATTTTTTTAATTGAGTAGTATCGGGGAAAAAATCTGTAAATAAATGTACATTTTATTACTGAAATTGAAGATATTATTTTACTCTTATAATTTAAATAGCATTTTAAAACGCTCATTGAAAATTATTCATGAGTTTATATGATTAAAATTTATACACACTAATAAATAAAAATAAATTTCAAAATTAATCATTTACGAATTAAAGTTTTATATAATTAAACTATTGCATATTAATATTATTGTTGTTAAAAAATAAGAAATAATAAATAAATAATAATAAATAAATAAATATTATATTTTAAATAAACAGTTTTTTATACTGTTATATAATATAAGACAGTAATTGTCGATTATTATCATTAAATCGAATATAACAAATAAAATGAAACATATACATATGTTGAAATATATTTATCGTTAAAAATATGCAAATTAAATAAAGTAGGTTTAGTTTACTTCAATTCTTGTTATTGAACATTAAAATGTTATTGAACAAATTATAATATTTCATTCTTTGAAATGTTTGAAAACGCGATAGTTTATTGAAATGTCCGTAATTGTTTTAAAATTCAAACATGTGTTGTCCAGTTGAACTGAACTAAACTAACGTACACAAAATAAAATAACAAGGATAATACTTTAAAATGTGTTCAAAATCCGCAATGTTTCACATTTTTCAAAAATTAAAATTGTCTATATTTCGCTATGATAAAATAACTTCAACAAAATAGAATTAAAAATTCTTTTTCATATTTCATATTTATAACGCAATTGATTTTTGATAAAATAAATTTTGATTTGTTTTGTAATGTAAAAACGTACAAAAAATAGAATAAAAATTATAATACATGGAAATTTTTTCAAAATATTTTTTTTAAAAATTAAAAATTCTGTTATTTTGTTGATAAACAATTTAATAACATACACAAATTAAAATAAAAATACTAATTTTTAGAAATATTTAAAAACACGGTAGTTTAATTAAAACTCCGTAATTGTTTTAAAATTCAAACATTTATTGTTCAGTTGAATAAAAGTTACGTACACAAAATAAAATAAAGATGATAATACTTTAAAATTTGTTCAAAATCCGCGATTATTAAAATTTTTCAAAAATTAAAATTGTCTATATTTCGCTATGATAAAATAACTGAAACAAAATGCAATCAAAAAACGTACAAAAAATAGAATAAACATGATAATACTTCGACATTTTTTCAAAATACGTTGTTTCATAAAAATAAATATATTCCACATTTTGTTATAATAAAATAAGAAAAACAAGGTATAATTAAAAAATTTGTTTATTGTTCCATATTAACAAAACGATTATAAATAAAACAAAATTACTTTCATTTTGAATACATGTATTTGTATGTTCATAATTCTTGCAAAAAAAATTAAATATTTTATTACTTCTAATATTACAGGTTTTACAAAAATTGCTTAAAATCGTTAATATATATTTTCTTTTTTGTGTGTTGATTTGTATATTCATAACTATTACGACTATTCATTGAATATTTAAATTTGTCTAATACCATGTGTGCAGCAAAAATTATAAATTATTTTCAGTTTTATTTTATTCTGTATATTTTTTTAAACAATCTGTGAACATATCATAACAAAATTTAATTTATCTAAACTCATATGTATTGTAAACATGAAACATTAAAAGAAGTTCCTTTCATGGTATTATGTTTACGTTATTTTATTATTATAAGAAAACGTAGTATATTTTAATTTTTTAAAGCCGCGCATTTTGTAAACAGTAGAGGTCATGGTCATTTTTATTTCATTTTGGCTGCATTTCTAATGTTTCTCTCAACAAAACAAACATAATTTTTTCTACAATTATTTGTTTTTTAAATATTTAAAATGTTTAATTTAATTTTATCATTGTATTATATTTCTGTTAATAATATTAATTATAACAAAATATGGCTTATTTTTATTTTTTCGACAAGAATTATTTTGCAAAAATATTAAAGAATTGCCATTTTTATTCTATGTTGTGTACGTTTTTA
>JABFPY010000110.1:0-12550 GCA_022817165.1 Phoenoteleia sp. ZL-2020 | reverse complement strand
TTACCATCTTGTCATCATTTTCAATTTCTTTTTCAGTAATTTCTGAATTTCTGGTATCTCGAGGATAATTTATGTTGCAGGAAATTAAAAAAATTAAATTTTTTATGTCATCGTCTTTACTTTTATTATTATTTTCTGCAAAATTCTTTAATATTTCAAAACTTTCTTCCTCGATATTTTTGGAAATATATTCATCATACATTGTTTTGATTGTAGCATTTCGTTTAGTCATCTCTGACATAACAGTTTTAAATTCTGAAAAATTTACCTATAAACAAAATTTACATTTTGTTTAATTTATGTTATGTGTCTAAAGTTTTCAACATGATTATCAACGAATTTCCATAATCTAGATAAATAATCATCAATAAAGATAATTTAACAATGCAATTATGCATCTTTATCGATGCATAATTATGAAATAATCTTCAACAATAATCTTCTAAATAATTTTTCAACAAAATTAGGAAATTCGTTGAAAATCAACGTTAAAAACTTCAGACACATTTTATTTGTAGTAATATTAATTGAATTAATTTATAATATTCTAAACGTACCAAACTTTTTTGTTTTTTGTTTTGAATCTGTTAAAAAAAAATAACATTTTTTTATTTATTAAAGAAAACATTCATGTACATGTTGTTATAAACTTTTTTAATATATTAATTTTTATAAATAATAATCTCTTGATTAATTACTAAAAACTTAATAAAAGTTATTTATAATTGGTGATAGAGGTCTATGGGATAGTCAATAACAATGTATTTTAATAGGCGATCAAACAGGGTCACCAATGAAGGGTTAAAACATAAAATATTTGGATTTTATCTGATGCAAATATCACATTTAAATGTATAGAAGCAACAAAGTTACATAGGTTATTTTTTAAATTGAATGGGTATGTATTTTGTATATTTTCAGCATTGTCAAATGTTATTGTAATTTTTAAATATATTTTATAATGTGTAGTGGAGAGATTTTATAATAAGACACATAAATAAAACAAATAAAATTCGATAAATGAACGATTAAAATATTGTATTTAACTTGGAAAAAATTGATTATAAGTTGATATTTTTAAGGATATTGCCTACCAAAAACGAAAAAGCAGAGAACTGAATGAAACTTCGAGAAAATGATCTTTATGTTGTGGATATAAAACGTAAATTTTTTCAAAATTTTTTACCATGCCGTTTTGTAAATATTCAAATTTGAAGACACAAATCTTCGTATCTTAGCCCGTGGGTTAGAAGAGCGCCGCTATATAAAGTAGCGCCGACCGTGACTGGGCAGTACTAATAATTATAATAAAACTTACAAGAAAATTAAGATGCTGATTTTTTAAAAATTGAAAGAATATAAATATAATTTTTTTTTAATTTTCTGAAAAACTCTTAATTTCAAAATAATAGACAAATTTCATAAAATAACTTCTTTATCAATTTACTTCTTCATCAGTAAAATTTTCTACAACTTCGTTAACAAAATTTATAACTCGTGGAATTTGCCTTCTATTTTGAATGCACGATAATATTTTCAAGTCATCATCGAAAATTTCTGAAGAAGAAAGCAATTCTAAAATTGTTAACAACTTTTTCGATCCATCGTGTTTTTATTATTGGAATAGATATTTATTTAATGAAACTGTTAAGTTAGAAGGATTCGAAAATAAGCGAACCGAAATTAGTTTAGTTCGAACTCGAACCTACTCGACACCAGGTTCATAAAAAAAATCGCTATTAGCCTTCGGCTAGCTCTACCAACTTATATTCGTTTTTTTTTCCTAGTTGACTAATATACTATTGTAAGTGTGATATCTTAAATAAATATGTAAGTTACTACAAAATGTTGAACAGAAAATTTCAGAAAGAATATTATACATATTCAAAGATATCATAATTTATATATAAACACTTTAATTATGTAATAATGCTCAGTAAAAATATTGTAGTTGTAATTAAAAAGAATATACATACTATTAATATACCACAAGTATAAAAATCTTTATATATGTTGCTGGGGCACATTTGTACCCCAGTAATGCATTCTTGGGTTAATAGTAATAAACTTTATCTGCAATAAATTCAAAATACAAAATAATTAACTAATTTTATTTAGACAATATAAGTGATTTTATTAAAATATTTATATATTTTTTTTAAAAATTACAACTAATTGCCATGGAATTTAAAGACTATGTATATTTATTTTTTATAAATTATACTGTCATCAGGTATGTCTCTCTTTTTTATATAAAATCCATTACATACCTCAGTAAATAATTTTGTTCTATATTTTTTATCTTGAAATTTATATTTAAATTCTTCTTTCTTTGTACTGGAAATTGACATTTTTGTTTTTGGCCAAACAGTTTTGATAAGATCCCAAACAGGTAGATTGTATTTTTCTTTCAAACATTTTTTATCCATCATTTTAATAAATAATAATGAATTTTCTTCATTGCAAATTTTTTGGCATAATTTCGGTAATTGTTGTTGCTACAATATTTAATAAAATGTATACATTATATTTATAATCTACTTAACGCACACTAAAGACAAGATGTATACCAATGTTATATGTAAGTTAAATAGGAGGATTTTATTTATGTATCATTCGTAATAATTTATAGTATATTAAGTAACAATAGCGGAAAAGGTCAGATTAAAGAAGAGAGATAGTCGATTGCTATTGACTTAAACATCGTCTGTTATCGTGTACCATCCCTTGTTGCATATAATATTTTTTTGCATCAATTGAACTAATTATTTGTTTTTCATCACGTTATACCGAGAGGAAAAGGTATATTTTAAAATTATTAAATTTAGATGATTGGTAAATGAAGAATCTTAATATACTTTATTTAGTGAGAATTTTCAAATGTTAATTGTATCGATGTTACTTAAGAAAAAGAAGTTATTTCAAATTATTGTTGAAAAAGGAGTTATTTATTATTGAAAAAAAAAAAAAAACATTAAGTTAAATTCTTTTTAAACGATAATTTGAGATAACACCTTTTTCGTAAGGGCCATCGGTATGATATGGAATTTATTAATTTATATCGACATAGGTTCTTGAATAAAACTTGTCTGCTTTGAAACTTTAATTTTGGATTTTCATGAGAAATTATTAATGGAATGTAATTACAATTAAACTACTTGTAACATTTTTAGCGTTCATTGTTATGTAAATTATTTTTTTAATAATTTTTTGGTTGACAATATTATTTTTGCCAAAAATTTGTTTAAAAGTGTCGTAGAAGGCCGATTCGTTGAAATTCTTTTCCTAGAAGTATAATATTTTTTAAAGAGATGTTTTAAGCATAGTTACGTTAAGAATATCTATGTAATTCATTTTTTTTAAGGTTTTAACTCTTAAATATCAAAATATATCAACATTTGTCCAACATATGGAAATTATCAATTTTCATCGACATAGGTTCTTCAATAGAATTTGTCTTTTTTGAAACTTTAATTTTGGATTTTCATGAAAAATTATTAATAAAATTTAATGAAAATTAAAGTACTTGTTTAATTTTTTAATTTCTTTTTAATCTAAATTATTTTATTAATCTTTTTTTGGTTGACAATATTATTTTTAGCAAAATTTGTTTAAAAGTGTCGTAGAAAGCCGATTCGATGAAATTCTTTGCCTAGAAGTATAAGATTTTTTCAGATATATTTAAAGCATAGTTACATTAAGAAAATCACTGTACTTCATTATTTTGAAAGGTTTTAACTCTTAAATATCAAAATATATCAACATTTGCCCAACATATGGAAATTATCCATTTTCATCGACATAGGTTCTTTGATCAAACTTGTCTTTTTTGAAACTTTAATTTTGTGTTTTGATGAGAAATTATTAATGAAATTTAATAATAATTAAAGTACTGCTTTAATTTTTTTAGTTCTTTTTAATGTAAATTATTATTATTTTTTTTTATTTATGACGTAAAAAATTGTTATTGACAAAATTGGTTTAATAGTGTTGTTGAAGGCATATTCTTTTTAATTATCATCTTTTTTTTGATTGAAAATTTTTTGGTATAATTAAAAGGCTGGGTAAATAAATGATCTTAACTTACAAAACAATTGTAAATTTCATCAGTCTTAAGTATATTGTGCGATATATTATTACATTATTGTAATATTACTAAATATGTAAAATATAAAATTGTTTTAACATTACCTCCTTCATTTTTGTGGTTTTGTTTTCTGTAAAAATAAACATTTTGTAATTATTAAAAATTTGTAATTTTGTAATTATTACAAAAATAAATAAATTAATAAACTATTTTACTTTTTTTTAAATTAAATAATAAACGAAAATAATTAATAACTTTAATTAACAAGTATGTTTCATGAATTAATAATTTTTTAATGTATATATGTATTTTGAATTAATTTGACAAATTTTAAAATATTCTTTTCGTTGCTTATTTCAATATTATAAATAAAGGCAAATTGTGTAATCTTAAAGTTTATATGAATGTACTGTTCAATAAGAAATGTAATTTGTTATATTAAAACAAAAAATTAATACACGAAATTTTCAATATGACATTTTTATATATAATTTTTACTTTTTAAACTTTAAGAAATTCTTAATTTCATTCAAAATAAACATCTTTTTCTTTTAAATGAAAAACAATCAATTTAAATGAAAAATAATTGAAATCAATAAAAATATTACATTTTCAAATTAAAGGTTATTTTTATTTTGAAATAAGGCTAATAGTTTACTCTCAAATCGCTGCACTATTGATAAATAATCAAAATAACCAACAGCAATAACAACATAATCAAAACGATTTTCGTTTCCAATATCTTTTATTGAAAAAAAACATTTTTAAGAGTTCATAAATTACACTTGATATTAATTTGCACTGAGCAGATAACAAGTTTTGTTTATGTCTAATATTTATTAGTAATGATGTCTTTCATTTAAAATATACAATAACTTACCTATATTTTGTCCTAAAGTGATAGTAGTAGTCCTTAAATGAATTTGAACACAAATGGAAATCGAAAATAAGAATAAAGTTACACACAACAAAGTGAGGAATTTTCAGCAATACTTTACAAAATAAACAGTCGTGAACTTTGTTAAATACTGTGAACTGTGAACAGTTATAAGCAGTAAATTTAGAAGCACGCATTAGAAAGCCGGGAAATTTAAATGATTTAATTATTACAATAAATAAATTAAATATAATTAAATAAATTAATGATATAATTATTTATAAATTAATAAATTAATAAATAAAATTAAAATTAATTAAAGATTTAAGAAATTGAACATAATTTTTCATTGTTTCCTTTGTTTCACCATTTCTTATGTTATTATTATTATTTTAGTAATAAAATTATTTATCATTTGTAAATAAAAAATCATTTGACGTTTTAAAATAATTAATTTTTTTACTGTAATTTTTTAATTTTTATTTTCTTTATAAGTAGAATTTCATATTATTATCTAGTGATATTAATAATAAACGTAAAAAATATTTAAACTTTCGCGCCATTACACTTTCAGTTACCAACATTCTATAAAATTAATAGTTTCCATTAATAATACGGTGTTCACTAAATGAAATATGAAGTTTGTTGGCAATTGTTTGTTGACATTTTCCAATGCAAAATTATCGCGTATATTTACTTAGAGTTTCATATGTTTATAACATTTGTTAAGTGGATTTAATATATTGATATAACATATAATAATATAATAAAAATATTAAAAAATAAGGTAAGTGAAATTTCTATAACTTCAATAAATCAATTAATAATAATTGTGCAAAAAAATTTTGCCTGTTTAACAATTATCTGGCATAATAGGCTAGACACGTATCTTTTGATATCTTTGTTTACATAGTGTCTAAACAAATTACTAATTGTAATTTGCGTAAGATGACAATATAGAATCGTCGCCAAATCCAAAAACAAAAAAAAAAAAATGACTTTGTTTTCTTCTTAATTATTGAAATTCAAGGTACTTATCTTGTCTATACAGATTTGCAATTGAAACTTACAATAGTACAATAGTAATTTGAAAATAAAATAACAAGGTTATCAATACATAATGAATATGTCAAAAATTCAATAATGTCAATAAGTAATATTAATAAAAGATATTAATTTTAATATTTTAGTGTTAAATAAGTCATTCATGAAACATGAATGCATTATCTGTTTCAAAACAGAAGGAGGGAAGAATGACTAAAGAAAAAAATGACGAAGCAATTAAAAAAAATAAAGAAAATAATGAAACAAAGAAATCTCTATTTCATATAGAAAATAAAATAATTTATGATAGAATAATTTTCCACCGCAAGGGAAAGAAATTTTCAAAACGACTTAACACATATGTTACGTAAGTATTTATATTAATAAAGTTGAAGCTAGCAGAAAATAATCCCACTAATAAAATGAACATTTTATTAGTCTCAAATATAATAATTTAATAATATTTCATAGATATGCTGTTTGTTGTCAAGCAGAAACCGAATACAAGTGTAAGGTAACAGGTACCATTGTAAATGGAAAATTTAATATCAATAATACAAATAATCATACACCATACTGCTACGATGAAATAAAATATAAGGAACTTTTGTTCAAAAACGAATTAATGAAAGAATGTTCCAAATCAGTAAATACACCAAAACAAATTTATGATCAAATAGCAAAATGTGAAGAGTAAGTATATAATATTATTTATCATTTATAATTAATGTTGAAAAATGTTACATTGCATGACAATTTGTAATTGTTTCAAAAAAGACAAGTTTCATCGACGAACCTATGTCGATGAAAATTGATTATTTCCATATGTTGGGCAAATGTTGATATATTTTGTTATTTAAGAGTGAAAACCTGTCAAAAAATTAATTACTTAGATATTCTTAACGTAACTATGCTTAAAATATCTCTTAAAAAAATATTATACTTCTTGGAAAAGAATTTCATCGAATAGGCCTTCTACGATACTTTTAAACAAATTTTTATATAAATAATATTTTACACCAAATAAAAATTAATAAAATTTACATAAAAAGAACTCTAAAAGTTTAAGAAGAATATTTTTATTTTGATTAAATTCCATTAATAATTTCTCATGAAAATCCAAATTGAAATTTTAAAAAAGACAAGTTTCATCGAAGAACCTACGTCAATGAAAATTGATAATTTCCATATGTTGGGCAAAAGTTGATATATTATGACATTTAAGAGTTTATAACATTTACAAAAATTATGTACAATGATAATCTATATTTAACTATGCTAAAATTATCTCTGAAAAATTATAATACTTCTGGAAAAAAAATTTCATCGAATATGCCTTCTACGATACTTTTAAACGAATTGTTATAAAAATAATATTTTACACCAAATAAAAAATAATAAATTAATTAACATAAAAAAGAACTCTAAAAGTTTAACAAGAAGATTTTTATTTTGATTCAATTCCATTAATAATTTGTTATGAAAATCCAAAATTAAAGTTTCAAATAAGACAAGTTTCATCGAAGAACCTATGTCGATGAAAATTGATAATTTCCATATTGTGGCAAATATTGATATATTTTGACATTTAAGAGTTTAATAACATAAGTTAATTAAGATTCTTGATGTAACAAGATTTTTATTATCTCTAAAAAAATTATCTTTCTTATTAATATTTCAGTTATTTATCTTTTTTAAATTGTCTTTAAATGGTTATGATACGAATTACAATTAATTTAAAATTTTTATATACATACTGATTCATACGTTTTCTCGTTCGAGTCTTTATTGTTATTTGTTAATAATACTTTCAGTTAAAATTACTAACGATAATATATTTGATTTGAAAATAAGTTCGAATTTTACAATTTTAATGATTAATTAGTTAAAGTTAACTTGCTCGTCAACTGTGACTTCCATCTTAATTTTTTAATATTTTAAGTTAACATTAATTAAATAAAAATAACACTGATATATGTGACGATTTAAGAAAGTCGACATTTTGCATTGTGAACTCATTGATTTCTCAATAATTTTGTCTAGAATGTCTAATGTATTTTTCAATCTCTATAAAATAATTTAAAGAAGTCAAAATTCTTTTATTTCGTAATTTTATCACTTGATTTATACCTCATATTTTAAAAGTAATCTTCATATTTGTAAATTCCTTTACTCGGCTTTGCCGTTAAGAATATTAAACTAAAATAATAATAATACTTAAATTTTACGACAGTTTTAATATGTAATATATCTATATACAATAATAGTAACTTATAAGTAATATTCAAATAATAATTATTGTATATAAATATTAAAATATTAATTGTTTTATTGATTTATTTTAATTGAATTGTGATTTTCCATAACAACCCAGATTTAAAGACGCAACATTGCGCATTACTTTTAAATCCATTTCTTCATCTTTGAAACGTTGGTTGAGACATGGACTATCAATTGGAAACGTTAAAAATCTGAAAGAATTTAGTTCTGTAATGGAAGACCAAAATTTTAAATACAATCGTGGTATTATAAAAAGTAAAATTTTAGAATATAATGGAGATACTGCTATTGCAATGTTTAGTCCCGAATTGATAGCAGATATCATTAAAGCAGAAGATTTTGAGCCCGAAATTTTGCACGCAGATGCCACCTTTGCATTATTACCAAAAAAATTATTTCCCAAAGGATCAAGAAAAAAACAATTTTTTACGCTTATGACTGTACATCGCAATCAAGTAATAATATTTTATTCATTGCAAATTTTATATCGAAGTTAATAAATGTATTTTAAGTTCACATTTACAGTTTATAATTAAAAATGTTATTTGTATAAATGGCTAGTTTATAAATGTAGACAACCCTGTACAAGATAAAGCCATTGAATAAATGATACGGTGTACTAAAAGTTGATTCTATTGATTTTCTGTAATTAAATTTTAAATGGGTTTGATGAGTTGAGAACTTTCTATTTAACTTAGATTATATTATATAAATATTTTTTCTTCAATTACAGAGTTTCACATCATGAACCCTCTTGCCCCTACGTGGGTTACGCTAACCCGACGAAAAATGATTTTTTACGATTTTCATCAAAAACATTTTCGATTACAGCGCGATAATGATTGGTAATTAAAAATGTTTATTTTCATCAATATATATATTATTTGTAGGGTTCATAACAAACATTTAAAAAAAATTATGTTAAAATTGGTTGAGTAGAACAACAGATATAAACTTTCAAAGTTAGCGTGGTTACGGTAACCCACTAAAGGGGGTTACGGGATTTTTTTACGTGGGGGGAAGAGGGTTAAATTATCGCCCAAAGTTAATTTACGATGAATATCGATAATATCGCAATTATATATAAACTATCAATAAAAATTGTTAATATTAATATGAAAGAAATTCAGTGATTGTTTTACGGACTTGTAATTGTAAATGTATAAATTTTATAATAACAAAAAATGTGAATTTTAAATTCCATTTATTAACGATGAATTATAAAAAATTTACTCATCATTAATGATTTTTAAACTATAGGCAGTTCCATTAATGTTTTTTCTAATGGAAAGAAAATCAAAAAACCATTATATTGAAATTTTTAAATTTTTTAAAGAAATTATCGGTAATGATATTTCATTCAAAGCTATTATGACTGACTATGAAAGCGCAATAGCGGATGCTGCTGAAATAGTTTATCCTGGTATTGAAAAAGAGAAATGCTTTTTTCACTACTGTCAGGTATTAAACATTAATACTTTTGATTAAGGAAACATAGTAATATGGCTATAATAATTAATATTTGTTGATGTGAAATAATCATATTTTACAGTATTTTCAGAGTACTGAATAACTTAAGGGATTGCGTTGTCTGTACTTAACTGTTTTCTTCTTATATACACAGAGAAATAATATTATACAAACATGTAACTTAAATCATATTTGAAAAAACTGTAAAAATTGTTTCCTACAATAAATGACTAAAGTTTTTATTACAGATAACGGTTAAATGTCCGTTTAAAATATTGAAATATTATTGAAATAAATTGTGTTAAAAAGTTTATTAATAATACATAATGAACGTCAAGTTAGCAGACTGAGGTCAAGCAGACTGGTTAAAAAAGCCTTGTTGTAACAAATTTAAAGATTAAGCAAATGAAAATAATACGTAAGTAAAACTCCCCTTTGTTTGCGTAATACAAATTTTTATTTGCTTATTGTTTAAATAAATTCTATAATTATTTTTTACTCTAGTCTGCTGGATCCTAGTCTGCTAACTTGACGTTCATTAATACATATGGTTTAAATTACAATATATTTTTTCCGTGTGAAATGTTGTGTTATCGTATGATATATTCGTGGAATTATTTTTTTTGAAATATTAAAATTGTTTGAATGCTGCATATTAACTTGTTTTTAATATTATAATTATAGAGCATATATAGAAAAGGCAAGAAATTAGGTTTAACCCAAATTTTTTCAAAGATTGGAAATATTTCACACCAGGTAAATATCATTTAATATAAATGTAAGACAAATTTGTTTAAAACACGTTCAAGAAAGAGCACAGTTTCTTGACAATTTTAATATGTAAAGTACTCAATTTTAGTAAAATAAAAAGAAATAGGCAGAGTACCGACAAGATCTTTTAATAATACATACTGTGAAAACGCGTTATGACATAAGTATAAAATTTATGGAATAAGACTAATATCACGCAAGTCCTAGCTGCGCATGCGCAGTTTGAAACTGTGCGAACAAGACCCATGTTCGCACATCTTGAGATGTCCGATCATTTTTAAACTGCGTATGCGTAGCTGAAACTCGTGTAACATAATCATTATTCCATTCAATTTATAAACATGACATCAAACTTTTTCACCATAGGTATAATAAAAAATTGTATTTCATCGACATTTTCATACCAATTATATTCTTTTTAAAATTGTTCAAAATTAATTTGTTTGTATATTTTTTGTAACAATATCTGTAAGCTTTAGCTACATGTTACATTAACAAATGTAATATATATTTTTAATCATTAATAATTTAAACATTATGATACTTTTTTATAAGTTTATTAATATTACATATAAAATTTTGCAGAATGATCAAGATAAAATTAAAGAAAAATTTAAATTAGCCTTCGAACAAATAATGGCTCTTCCGTTAGTTCCCGAAGAGCATATGAAGGAAGGCTTATTGTTTGTTGAAAGAAATATAAAAAATTATAAAAATAATTATAATGGTAATGATAAAGGAATTATAAAAATGTTTAATAGTTTTGATAAATTTATAAATTATATAAACAATTATTGGTATAAAACATGGATACCGAAAGATTATTGTTGTTTCGATAAAAAAATAAAAACAAATAATATAATTGAAGCATATCATCGTACACTAAACAGAAAATTTCCTAAAAATCCTGCTCCAAGAGTATTTATTGGTAATTAAAACAATTTAAGACTATAATTTTCATTTATACAAGTTAAACGAAGATTATAATAATACAGCACTACATATTTTAAACGCTTAACTATTAAGTATTAAAACAAAACATTAAATTCGATATATTTAGGAAAAGATGAATAGTAATAGCTAAAAACAAATTTACATTATTGTAATGTTTAGGAATAATAACGTAATTAAACTAAGAAATTCAGTGGCTTGTATAGATGAATGTTATGTTATATAAATAAAAATGATTAACTGATTATTTCATTAAATAAAATTAATGTATTGAATAATTACTTAAAATATATAATATATATTATAATATATATATAATATATATAATTATATATTATAATATATATAATATATTTTATATATCGTTCGTATGAACTAATTTTATGTTATATAATATATATGCTTGTTAGTTATAATTTTTTTATTTGTTTTATTGATCACTTTACAGAAAAAATTTTAGATGTAATTTCAACGTACCATTTAAATGTTTGCCAAACCAAAGATAATTTAAAACAAATTAATAAGACAAAGCTATCAAAAGATAAAGAAAAAAAATTAGAAAATTATTGGAAAATGTGGCATGAAACTAATGTAAATAGAAAGATATTGTTTTTGTCTTTAGCATCACTTATAAGTAGTAACTTATATTATTACGAACGTACGTTTAAAAAAAATTTTGTAAAAAATTTACTGTTAGTAAAAATTTGTACTGACAAAAGTAATATACACATAACAATTTTTACATGTTCATTGCAGTTATAAATGATTCAATTAAAGAAGAACATTTAGACAACAATTCAGAGAGCGGGAATTCAGTAATGTCTGAAAATGAAATTGAAAATGATAACGAGATGGTACATTTTATATGAAGTTGAAGATAGCAGAAAATAGGCCAGCAGAAAATTCAAAAAAATTTTTTTTTGAAAAGTACGCAATGAAAATAATGAGTACGCAAAAGATAAAAATTATCACTGATATTTCCGTACTAATTATTTTCATTTGCGTACTTCTAAAAAAAAATTTTTTTTAATCTTCTGCTAGCCTATTTTCTGCCAGCTTCAGCATCATAC